>CAADRB010000010.1:3761676-3823546 GCA_900708905.1 Hymenolepis diminuta
CTCGGTAATATAGCAACTTAACACAGAAGCTAATAACCCACAGCAGATAAGAAGGCACGTTATAGTCAACACGCGTGTATAACGAAACTCACACTCAATCGGTATCGACTTAAACAAATACGAATAATGATCAAGTGTTAAGTGTATCGGTGGGGGAAATAAAGAAAGAAAATACATTTTTGTTCATAGAAGAAATATTGGGAACGGGGGAAAATATTATCATTTCTTCTAGCAGAAAGCCTATTACTCACCATTATATGCCAAAAACTGATCATTAGTCTCTACTCTGTTAATAATATTTGAGTGTAAACTTCATAAACTACACCCTTTCATTCTTCCCGAAGATAAATGTACATGTGTCAATTTAACTTGTCTAAGTAAACAATCACTATTGCCTTATTAACTCCAAGATTTCACTTATTTTCCTTTCTTAGTTGGTGAGCAGTCCGATTACTATGCACTGCCTTGGAACCTATTGTGGAAACTCTGAAATTATCAAAAGAAATCAGTTTATTAGATCCCGATCAAATGAAATCATACTATTTAAGACAAAAGCCAGATTTTCTGTTCTTTTTCGTACTCCTCAGCATTCGAAAAGAAGAGTCGGCTAACACCTTCAATTGCAATTTTACCGCAAAGTGCACAATCTGAAGCCACCAGTTCGTCAAATTGAGACTAAAATAACAAATAGAATAATTTAGATTGCTGAATGTTAGATAAACACAAGGGATCAAAAAAAGATTAATTTTACTCGGAACTTCTGAATAGCTGAAGAGTCTGTCTCAGATTTTGCGTACAATTCTGCTAATCTAGATGCATCCTGAGGAGACAATAATGGCCGGACCTGTGCGAGAAAATAACAATGATAACGAAAGTTTCTAATACAGTAATATTCACTCTAATCTAAAACAGCGACATACTTGATTCAGAAGACAATCCGTGTGAAAGAAATGACCACAAGGAAACACGTAGAATGTTCGTAGCGTAAGCGCTTGTAAACACTGAGAACAACGGGCATTCTCTGGAATGATTTCATAACTGAAATACCAAGGGAAATAAATTTCTGTACTGGTAAACTACAGAACCAATTAAAGTGGACAGAAAGCACATACTGAGTCTTCATTTCACTGAGTTGTGCTCGAATCTCATTCGTACTTTCTACTGTTGCTCGCATCTCAGCTTTCAATTGTTCAATTTGTGAGTTGTAAGCATCCAACGATTCACATATTACTTCCTAATAAACAACAAATGAAATCGGTTATGTTCAATTAAACTTACCCTAAACTCATCGATTGTGACAAAATCGGGAAAAAATGGAAATACATCCTCAAGTCGAAGTAAGGAAGATTCGTGTAAGAGAGCAGTTGCCTCTTTTAGACTACTCTTATCAGTAATAACATGACGAGCTAAAGAAACAATAAAGCTGTCAAATAGACCGTACCAATTCGCAGCCATAGAGCTCGTTGCGTATCAATATCCAGCATATTTGAGTTGACAATCTCTTTAGCCAAAGCAATATCATTCTGAACAAAAACTTGAATATTATGATATGAGAGTACCTTTGATAAAACCTCTTCAATAGCCTGATTGAAAAGTTTCAAAGATTGAAGTAAAAACACCGTCGATCTTAAGCATCCCTTCTCCATTGCAATTCGAATTGCGAAGCCAGGATCATAGGACAAATTTGACTCAAGAGTAGAGTATGCAGATGAGAGAGTCTTTGACACAGCGTGCGTACTGTCTTCAACATCACTTAGAGCTTCACCAAAGACTTCAGAGAGATCGGAGGAAGTGTACTTTTTAAGATAGGTTAACAGACGAGTGTCTGCAGTGGAATCAGTGAAATCGGCATAAAGGAAAATAAGTTGGTGATGGATTGCTTGTTCCTTACACTGGAGCTTATCTATAGCAAATTCCAAATAACGAATCGCTTCTTGAGGTGGCAAGAGGAGGATACTCGGAAGAAGTCTAAAGAACATAACAAAGATTTGCATAACATTCACTACTGGTTAGGTGGTCGTCTAAGGAAGAAAAAGACAACTGTTTAGAAAACAAGAGGAACCATGAAAACTATTCCTGTGTAAAAACGTGGCTGAAGGGTTACTGTTTTTTCATAATACACTGACCTGCAAGTACAGAGACGCTGGCCAGCTCGAATCCAAGCATCGACCAGCATTTTGGGTTCTGTGGGGGCCAGCTGAACGCTGTATTGGTAAAGCTTTGGAGCACAAGATGGATGCGTTGTGAAGACAAAGAGAGCTTCCGTATAATCTCCTCTTGACATGTAGTAATCAATTAGGCGATCGTAATCTATCAAAAAAATTAAGGTCCATATCACTATAACGTATTAATACTCTGAACATATATTATGACCTGAGAGAAGATAATCTATATTCGTAAGTCTTCATTCGGTCAACTAATAGTGGACCTTCGATAACACAATAATATCGAATTGTAGTAGAACAGCTTCCCGAATGCATAGTATTGTAACATCGAATAGGCACGGTTGCACAGATTAACAAGTCCTACATCTACTTTCATAAGATGATCACGTGAAATATATACTAAGTCTGAAAAGTTAGTCAGTTATCTCCTACCTTAATTTAGAACCCGAGCAGAAAAGGGTCATACTACCTGCTTCATTTCTGCGCACTACTATCAAATGTTCATAAACCGATCAGGTGTGTTTTGGATGTACCATGAAGTTTCCCAAATCCATTAGGGAAGTGTCAGCAACAAATCACCTGGGTAGAAAAAAGGCATCCTAAAGCCATTATACCACTCCAATCGTTTAATTAACCAATGCGGTTGGCCATTAACATCACTGAATGTACACCAATAAGCATTGATATCATAACCTCCGGCTTAACAGATATTCACGTTGATCACAAAGCTGCAAGAGCCCGTATACATAAACAGCGAATTTTATCAGCCCTACTGCTTTTAGAACTTCGTTTACATCAACCTAAAAACCGTACTGACCTACAATGATCTGACATTTTTAATATCCGTATTTGGTTCAGTCAAATAGGGAAGTTAAATGAAATCATATTTAATGTTATCTCGAGTACGTGATCTATGCGACCCCGTTGTTGATTTACCGTGTCAAAACTTAACTAAATTTCATTATTCGGTTCTCAGTTGGTCATCTCTATCATCGTCTTGGATAGACAAAATTAGAAGATTTAGAAATCTTTCGCAGAATAAATAATCGATACGGAACGTACTTAAACTGTGTAGATGTAATATAAGCAAAATCCTAAGATAGGTTAGTTTGCAAACATGTAACGTACCACCATTTGTTTTAGCAAAAAATACGAAGTCATCAGAATTCCCGTGATTAATCAGCAGGTTATAGATAACATCCTTGCACTGAGGAAGTATATTCTACAACATTAACAAAAAGCCACAATAAAATAAGGGCATAGCTTCTTAACATTATGAGGAAAGGATTGATTTAATCTTACCAAAACGTTAGACGACGTGACCAGAGCTCTAAACTCATTTCTAACATTGTTTAATTCCTCCTGTCTCGTGGCTGGCTGATCAGCCCTCAAATACTTGTCTTCACAGAGGCCAATCTCTCCCAAAAGGAGTTCAATCAGCCAGAGTACAATAATCCCCGCCTGCTTATCCTTCCCTTCTGCCTCTAGAGTTCGCTTTTTCGCCCGAAGGAAGACTTTTAGAGGAGTGCAGGGAGTGAGGTGGAAATTAATACCAAAAGGACTCAATGGGGCTACAGTTGATTCTTTTGATGGTAATTTCCCAGTGTTCTCGCCGTCCTCATCATCATTACCAGTTTGAACACAGTCAGATTCCTCTATAACTTCGTAATCCTCAGTGAGAGCTATTCCTGTAGCAACATTACCTCCACCACCCTCAGTGTAGGAATTGTTTGCAAGGGAAGATATTTGACTGAAGCGGAGGGCTACTTCTTCAAAGGGAGTCGAAGTCTCGGCGAATAACTCTGCCGATCGGATATAGCTGATAGAGAGAAAAACGCTACATAATTGCATCGAGTATTACGGATATCAGATTTCAATTTGATATATTGTATTCTAATCTGA
The DNA here is from genome assembly GCA_900708905.1 of Hymenolepis diminuta. Classification (NCBI taxonomy): domain Eukaryota; kingdom Metazoa; phylum Platyhelminthes; class Cestoda; order Cyclophyllidea; family Hymenolepididae; genus Hymenolepis; species Hymenolepis diminuta. The sequence continues at coordinate 3,765,744 of CAADRB010000010.1, forward strand.
GCACGATATCTGAGTTTTTCCCAGATTAAATAATAGCTCCTAAAAATGCTTATCGGGCACAAATCGAAACTTATAGCCTTAGTATATCGATGCTAACTGGGCTGCTCTTGACATACAACGTGAAAACACTAAACATTTCGCAACCAATAGAGAGTCGTTACAAAGTTATAGAAGATAAGTGATCTACTACATCAACAACAAACTGTACATCAATTAAAAATGAATAAAAACCGACATAAAAATTCCCTAGTTAGCATACTAAGAATCCTATGACTTGAAAAATCAAAAGAACATTTCTCAAAGTAATTACTCTCCACGAGAGAAACAGAGCTCCGCCTCTTGCGCATTGACCGCATCCAACTGCTCAGGCAACTGAAAGTGAGGAAAATGAAATATTACGGACAAATAAGACTCAGATAAGTGATTCTAGACCAAACTGTTCTCCTACCTTGCAGTGTTTTCGAGCCTCTGCAAACTCCTGTTTATCCAGCAAAATTCTCCAAACTCTCAAATCTTCCCGTTCCACACACAGCTGACACAAATTGCTTCCACTAAAGAGCCAGATCGCGCCTACAGCCGGATCTCTACAGGCGCCCATTGCATGAGACGTGCCCAACACATCCCGAGTACTCTGTACAAAAATTGCCTGATCATCCAACACATTTATGGCCTTGACGCGATCTGAATAGGAGACAATGACGTGAAACTCGGAGAGGGAGATACAAATAGGAAGACTAACTGATCCGGGGGCCATAGGGGGGTATTTAATGAGTTTGGCTTGACTTGCTAGGGAGATACGCAAGGGAGATGTTGAATTGACAGCGTTGGCTAATAACCCGGGATCAAGTAGGCGTTTGGCATCCAATTTGCCAAAGTAAATTCCAGAAGCTGAAATGAAGAGCAGTAAAAATAAGAAATTAATATAAAACAAAATGAAATGATTACATTTACTCATTCAAAAGCGCAGTAATACCCACAAATCTAAAAGCAAAAGCTTTTACGATCAAAATATCTTAAATGCAGAAAAATTTGAGTTTATACATGGACACACGCAATAGATTTCGATAAATCAGTTGTAAAACTGCGATAACTTCGATTATACTGACTCTACTACCCTGACAAAATTAAAAAAACGAAAGAAAAACTAACTCTGAGGACCAATATCAAAGGGGTTCATCCTTTAAAGGAACCTCTCTTGGCTTTATAAAAGCGATAAACACACATTGAACTACAAAGAATATAAAGTTTGCATTTCTTAATCATTCAAATTCCATAAAAAACGAGAGTAGCCAAAATGTCATTTATCTGAATAATGAATACATTCTCAATCATTGGTGAATCAGGATCCAGTGAGATATTAGAGATAAATCAATGCTGCAGATTCTTAAATTCTTAAAATTATAGGTAACACCCACTATTATAAGAGATAATTGGGAAAAATAATGCTTGCAGACAGCACTGTAGATAGCTAGACTTAACCATCTAGTGGGAATGATTAAAAGTCCCTACAGATGTTTAAGTAGAATAAAGAATTAACACCTTAAGAAATCCATAAAACACATTTAAAAAATCTAACGCTTAAAAGTTATACATTTATAATCTGACTAACATAACGAAAATAAACTTAGGTTAAAATGCCGGCATATGTTCTCGAATTTTATAAAACAAGGAAATAAACCTCGACTACAAAATCAAACTCCCAATTTTGATCAACTCAGTCTAATCTGACTCAATTAAGGGTATAAATAAAGAAATTCATATTCATACCTGTCATCCAAGCAAACTGAGAAGGAACTTCATCGTTCTTCTTTTGATATACCTTTAAATCACTATATCCAAAAGAAACCGGAAATTCAATACACTTTGCACCAGATGGGTTTTCAGCATAGGATGCGAAAATAGGAGCAAAAAAACCAGGAATGTAGCCTTCGCGGAGCGCAGTAACAGCCGATTGAGGATTAATATACCTAGTAGCGGAAACTAAATCAGAGGAGTGGATACGGCCAACGAATTGATAGAGCCGTCCAGAAGTCGATGCTAAGATAGCACACAATTGAGGTTCTCCAACTGGTACAAAGGAGGAACCAGGAGGGTAACGAATAACTGCTAACCCAGTGACACTGTTGTCAAGTCGAATCATCTAAGGAACGAAGAAATACTCAAATGGATAATAACTCCTACTTCTTTCCATATCACAGTTCCACTGGAAGAAGATAAAATCTCATCATAAATGGAGAGCATAGTTTCAAAGATGATTCCATCATTCGTGCCGATGAGTATTTCTTGAGTTGTAGTGTCGCTTTCATTGTACTGGTTCCATGAGACGGAATCAATTAAAATATCCTGGAGACAGTGAGAAAAAGATTCGAAATTACCTTTGCTTTCTGAATCTGCTTAAACTTTTTGGATTTCCGTGTTGTGTAAAAGTTAACACCGGATTGCATACTAATGATAATGTGAAATCCACGACAATCGACAAAGAGGTTGTGAACACGATCATCGGAGGTTGAAGGAATTTCTACTTCTGAAGAAACAAAAACATACATATAAAACCACATGTCATGTAACACTTTAACATATTCAGTAGATTAATCGTACCAGCGAAATAACTTCTGTCAAGAACTCCAGCAATGATAAGTCGGTTAGATGTAGTAGCTGCAAATATAATATTACTACAGACGACCACATGCGTAACGTGTGCAGAAGGTCTATAAGAATTTTCGCTAATTTAATAAAAATACACCGACCTGAACCAAGAGATCGATTTCAATGAAAAGATATTATCCTTGGAGAAAAATTCGTCAGACTAGAAGGAGAAAATAAAATAAAATAATAGTACAACTTCTGTAGGTCCCCTAGCAGGCATTACGCAAAATCCTTGAAAATAACCAATTGTCCATAAGCAAACGATGCGTCTAGCTGACCTAGAAATAAATAACAGAAGATATGAATGCATTTTGAGGTAAAGTCATCAGGTTGGAAATTCACGATATTTACAAATGATAGAGTGAATTAAAAAATAAATAAGGGATTAATTTGTTCATTTTTTAATGTTTATCTAAATCAAGATAAAAGCGCGTTTCTCGCCAAAACAATATTTGAGAAACATAAAAAATCAGCCTTATTCAAACCCAATATTTAAGTGATGTAATCGGCGCTCAAATGTTCTATGCTTTATCAGTGTGAAATTGCTGCGTAATCGTATGTCTATAATATTTAGCTGCCAATATTTCACCATTAACGACAGTGGTTATGAATGGGTTTGGCAACTGAGTGATCACTTTTGCGTATGTAAGGTTGCACTATTTAAGCCACTTATACACGGGAATTAGCCATTTTCGAATGAGGTAAATAATACTATCACGCATGTTCTTTTCTCATTGCCTTTCCATTATTATTTAAGCGAAAAAGTTAAGCTTTCATAGTAGAGCACAGTAACCAAATGAACTTCAGGAATTTTCATGGATATTTAAATTGCCTGAGAATTTCAAACAATTTTACTTTGAGAATGAGCTTAGTTGATCTATGACTAGTAAGTAATGATTAAATGCCAAAAAATTAATTTCACTCTATAATGATTCTATCACTTTAGCGTATCGGAGATATGTGACTATAATATACTTGTCCTGTGTGAAGTAGAATCCAAATAAACAAATGTGAAAGTGAGCAGGTTGGCGGCATGGTGAACCTCAATAAAACGCTAATGCAGGCTCTTAAGTACTAATACTAACATAAATTCTAATATTCGTTCATTAATAAAATAACCTTATCCATTATTTTCAAACAAAACTTGTTTATCGGTAAAAGAAAAATAAGAACTTATCAATTAAAGAACAGCCATAATGTTGGAAATAGCTCCATTCCTCATATGAGATTTTAAAATCAAATCTCTTTGACACAAATCAAATACATTGACTTATTTTTAATAACTGTGTATTTGCATTTTAATGTTTAATTTGTTTGACATGGCTGATATTATTTTCTTTCATTATTGTTTTAACTGTATACTGCGCAGTATCGTCAGGACCTCCCCTTTTTCGCTGTGTTCGGTTATTGGTATCTCTTGATCGGGTTCAATTGACTGACGTCCTTTAGGTATATATGGATTGTTTTGCATTAACCATGACCTTTTACATTATGTGTCATGTTTTCCGTTTTCAAATTAAGTACTGTGTAATAATCTTTTGTTTTCGTACTATTTATATAAATATTGCAGTGCTTAAACATGGAGGCTAAAGGAGATGGTCGGGTTCAGATGGAGAAAACCATTGGTCTTGTTCAAAGTATCAATATTATCATCGGATCAATGATCGGATCAGGTATTTTTGTCAGTCCAACCGGTATCCTCATCAGCGTAAAGAGCGTTGGTGCCAGTCTGGTTCTTTGGGTTGCTTGCGGTCTCTTCTCCCTAATAGGTGCTTACTGCTATGCTGAACTTGGCACTCTGATTCATCGCTCCGGAGCTGACTATGCTTATATTCTTGAAGCATTTGGTCCTTTCTTCGGATTCCTTCGTTTGTGGGTCGAAGTCATTGTTGTTAGGCCAGCAACTATGGCTGTCATTGCCATGACATTCTCAAAGTACATTCTGCAACCCATTTTTCCCGACTGTGCTCAGCCTGATATAGTCGTTAGACTTCTCGGAGCTGCTTGTTTGCGTAAGATTATCTCCATTATATTGTGCTCATCTATATCCAATTAAATTTAAATACTCTATATTTTAGTTTTGATCACTTATATCAACTGCTACTCCACTCGTCTCTCGACTAGAGTTCAAGATATTTTCACCTATGGCAAACTAATTGCTATTATTATGATTATTGTCACTGGATTTGTCCAAATGGGATTCGGTAGGGATTACTAAACTATAAACATTTCCATTTTTTAAAATTCATTTTGCAACCGTATTTATTTAAAGGGCGCACTGAAGCTTTCAACAATGCCTTTGAGGGTTCGGACTGGAGTCTTGGAGGAATTGCTACTGGTTTCTACTCCGGTTTGTTTGCATATGCCGGCTGGAACTATCTGAATTGTATGATTGAGGAAATGAAAAACCCCAAACGAGATCTGCCCATTGCTATCGTCTTTTCTTGTCTCGTTGTCACGGCTGCATATACTCTATGCAACGTCGCTTACTTCACTACTGTTGATCTGCATGAAATCTTGAACACACCTGCAGTTGCTGTGGTACGTACTAGTTGGAAAATATTTGACAAAGGGGGCTATCACATATGGAGAAGAGAGGACAATAACTTGCTAAAATATGGCCGATTGCCACGTGCTTTCTTTGAAAATGGCGCTTAGTTGAGATGTGATGCAGTGCGTTCGCGTGGGCGCAAACGAAATAAGCATGTTTTTTTCGAAAGGGGGAGGGGAGAGGGAGAGAAAAATATTTCCTGCCTCTCTCCCCTCTAGTTTTTTATCCGATCAAAAAAGGTAGAACTAGGGGTTCGTTTAATAAATTCATGTACCTTTTATAACAAGTTTTTGAAGGAAAGACTCAAATTTTAACTCAGCATTGTCATGAACTTTAGTTTATTTTCCAAAGAATTTCACGCAGAAGTTCGTCAATACTTCTTCCATAATAAAAGCAGTCGGTTTAGCATACGCGAAATTTCTTTGTCCTGATTTGAGAGAAGTGTCTGGTTTTTGGTGTTCTTAAATTTATTCAGTGTAGACAAAAAACAACCCGGTAATTTATAGCTATTTAAGTTGACGTTAGGAGGAGCTGGAAGTTAATGATTTTAGTACTCGAAGGACAGTGATTTCTCATGAACTCGTAAAGTGACTAGTCTCGTTTGTTAGTTTCAGTTGGTTCTTAGCTTAATGTTTTTAATCGTAAAGTGTATTAACTATGTTGAATTTTTTGTTAACAGAAAACATCTGTATGCGTTTAATAGATAGTTATTGTTATCACCTCTTTTTTTTTTCATTCTATTCAAGAGAACAGAAGTATCAGGTATTCCTGCCGTCGACTACGTGTTTAATACAGTTAGTGGCACTTTTCTTGCCAAGAATGAACCCATATCTAAATGTTATTCTAAACCCGACGTCTTACCTCGAAAGCCTCACTTTTTAATAACACGGGGGTCTGAATGTCTGTCTGGTGATTAATTCTCCAGGGGTCTTTTCCAGCTTGCATCTCTTTGAAGTGACTGAGACTCACACCTCAATTTTTTGACAAATCGCACAACCCTCTGCCACTCCTTGTGTTTCAGACATTCGCCCAACGTCTCTATAGCCATGGCTGGTGGATTATGTCCATCTTTGTCGCTCTCTCTACATTCGGTGGTGTTAACGGCGCCATGCTTACCACTTCACGTATCTTTTTTGTGGCTGGAGAGGAGAGCCAGATGCCGCGTATCATGGCTTTCCTTCATATCCACAAACTCACACCCCTTCCCGCTGTCGTCTTCACTGCATTCTTCTCTCTCCTGTATCTCTCAGTCACTGACTTGTACAAGTTGATGAACTACCTCGGTTTTGTCCAGTGGTTTGCCATTTCCCTTTCGGTTCTCATTGTTCTCATTTTCCGTGTTACTCGAAAAGACGCTATTCGTCCTGTTAGGGTATGTTTTTTCTACTTAGTTGCAAATAAGTAGCCTAAAAGCAGTGTTAGATCGAAGGTTATCTCGTTCTTTTTGCAGGTGCCGATCATTTTGCCCATTATTTATGTCGGTATGAGCGCTTTTCTGATCATCTTCTCATTCGTCGGAGCTCCTATGGAATCCTGTAAGTTTTAATTTACCATAAAGGGTTATTTTTTATTACCCGCATTAATATTAAACTGTAAATGTTATCCTTTGTTTTGCAGTATACGGATGTGCAATCATTGCCACTGGTATTCCAGTTTATCTACTAGGTATTACTTGGTCACCGAAGCCTAAGTGTTTCCAGAAGAAAGTTGGTGAGTTTCTGCCTCAAATATTTTAATAGTTTCGGTTCTGATACTAATGGATCCTATTTTATTCTACAGACGCCATCACAATTGGGGCTCAAAAAGCTCTCCAGTTGGCACCTCAGAACTAAAACTTTTAAAGCAGTCGGACTCTCATTGATGCTCTTTTAAAGCTTCGTCCAATTCTATTTGTATGCGTTAGTGAGTGTTTCTTCTCTGTGGGTGTTAGAATACTAGTTCCAGTTACAGCTCTCTTGTTTGACCGTGAATGGTTCATTTCCTTGCCCGTATAATCATAACTGCTTAATAATCTTCCCCATCCCTTTCCTATATGTTATTTAATTTCTCAACCCTCCTTTGCAGAAATTTATTCAAAAGAAGGTTCCTGATTGTGTATAGAAGGGGCACGAGAGCTGAATTTGTAATTTTAATTTGTTAATGTTATGCTGTGCGTGTAGCTGTTGTCTTTTTGCTTATGAGGGTTCTTTATTGTTTAGAGGAACGGAAGTATATGTAGGTAAACATTTCAATCAAACTTTCACAACCGAATTTTGAAAACATTGCGGTTTGTTCTGTTTACTAAAACTGTGGTATATTCTTAAAATTTCCTCGTGAGATGAAGGTCGCCATATTCGCAATTGGATCACGTCACAAAGAGAAATGTAATCAATGACTACTGCACAAGTAATATTTTTAGTCCAATAAATGGTGAGGGGTAGGGATCAAGTAGAAGTGGAGAATAAAGGTGGGACATCAGGTCTTACTAAGTTTGAATTTTAGGTTTATTATTTCGCCAGACATTTGGGATCATAGTTCACTGCGTCATGTTCCGGACTTCAAATATAATAATTCGGGCATTGGTTTCCTACTTGGATTCTTGTTTGTGGTGTCCAAAGTTTTTTAGCCATTTGAATAGATTAAGTGGTCAATCATGCCATCTTGATTTATTTCTCTTGTAATAGCCAAGGTCAGCTTGAATAAGCGAAGGGGTCTTGGTATAGTATTTACATTTTATTTAGTCAATTAAATAAATAGGCTCGATTAATAAGAATCGCACTAGGTTAGACGGGGTGATAATTGTTGCACAGACGTTAAATTAATACTTGAGAGGTCGCAGTACTGCGTTTGACTATATTAGAGTGGACAGCAGTGTTTAGTATTTGCGCTGAGTCATTGACGGTGGTCCCGCTAAATTTCGACACATAAATCATTTGGGAAAATACGGGTCATTAAGTGCTTGCGGATAAAGACAGACAAAACACGGGATTTTACATGTTCATAGGGCGAAATTCTCTGCAATACGTAAAATTTATGCTTCCAGAGGACTGGTAGCGGAACCTGATTTCCTTCGGAGTGGGACAGTACAAAATAATGTCTAGGAATTATTATTTAGGGAATAAACAGAGTACTCAAATCAGCATACTCGGTAATGATATAAATGAATTGATGCAAAAGGTGCATGAATGTGACTGTGCGAAGGCCACCGAATCTATCAGGTGAAACTTGGCGGATAGGGATTAAGTCCTGCCGAATTGGTATGGTACATTGTAATAATCATTAGAAATTTGAAAGCACATGACGCATCGAAATATGCAAGTCAAACAAGGTGGCTCAATCAGGAATGGCTGTTATTCGTTATAAATTATTATCAACAATAATGACAGTGTTTAAAAGCAGTCTTGTTTCTTTTTTTCTAACAAAACTCATTCAAGTATATCGCATTCGCGGCGAGTTATTCAAGCATAGATGCTTCCAACGGTATTTCATTCATGAAATAAATATGTTCTAATGTGCATAGAGGGACATCATATCCACATTAAAAGGAGGTACTCTTCAGCCTTGGTGATTCAGCAACACATTAATACACTCAATGTATACTTTCAGTAGTTAATGAAACATCGCACTTGTGGAACAAAGGCACTTATATTCAATGATCATTCATAAGTCATGTTATTTTTCTAACATAAATTGACAGCTAAATTAAAGGTTTAAGCAAATGAGTTTCAGATAGTGAGGAGAACTATAAGATCGCAAAGGGATAGTAATGCAGGTTCATATATGTGTATAATTTGGAGTGTCTTTTAGAATATATCTTCTGGAAAGGAAGACCACAACAGAATCTCCATAAATAGAATATTAACTATCGTAGATTTACTCTATCAGCGATGAAGTCCCATAGATAAGAACTTAATATTACCGGAACACAAAATATTGGCAGTTAACATCTAGGGTCTAGACGAGCAGGCGCTAATACTTACTTCCCTGACGTAAATAAAACTCGACGAATATAACAGAGAGGCTGATTGTAAACTACCCATCATTAACCAAGCTTACATTCCCGGGTCTTTAATCACATTCTTTGATTTATAAAGACACAATAATATTAAATCACCGAAGTTTATGGAAATGAAAGAAAAAGGAGAAAATTTGATCTCTAACATATCAACTAGCAAATGACACGTCACGTCGATTCATCAAAGTGATTTAATTTAACAATTTGAAGTAAATCTGATTTTCTTAAAAGTGAAATAAAATATGGTCCTCTTCAGCAGAATTGGGAATTAATATATCTATTGCATACTAATGTACATATTAGACTTGTCAATCGCATCAAAAAAGCCCTTAAAATCAGCGATCAATGTCTGTCAAGAAATGAAAATGAATATTAAGATTTACTGTAAAAAAGGACTAATGGACTCCAAACGAACTCATTCACTTAAGGAGGTCCCTCTTACGATTCCTTAGCATATCTCAATATTTACCTTTATATATAGTTAATTAAAATTTATAACTTTATCATATAACTCTTAAGTAGTTAGAGCAAGAGGTTTAATTTAGGCATCCGTTAGGATACAAAAGGGTTATTAAAATCACCATAAGTAAATATAATATTTATTTAAATACGCTTTAAGTGCATGACAAATACTGTTAAAATAAAGTATCCCAAAATCGGGCATTTGAGACGCCAAGTGAATGGAATGAAAGCGCACTAAACATTTTTTTTCCTGTTCTGGTCAATAGATGGAAATCGTTCCTGTTGGTCAGGTTCGTGTAAAGCGCTTTGCTGCTTCCTGCTTTTCTGCGTCTAAATCACCGGAATGTGACAATACGCTTTTGATAGGTCTTGATTTTGTCAGGTGGGATAGATCTTAAGCGCTGATAGTTAGCAATAACTGTTATGTAACTTAATTTATATGTTATAAACTTGTCTTTATCTGTGCATAAAACTAAGTTTTGGATAGGTCCGGTGTGTGACACAATATTCTTCACATAATCGGAATGACACCTTGATTTTGGCTTGTTTTAAAACGTGTACAACCAAAAGTCACCCTCCAGGGTTGTAACAAAAGAACGGTACTACCGTACTCATCTGACGCAAATACCGCAGCAGGGCCGGGCGAAAGACTAAGCGGCGCATTAAAAAATTCATCACTGAATGTGTATATCAGCAAAGGCATTAATTACATTATTTAAAAATGGGTATTACAAATTGCATGATAATTTTAATTATATAGACGATAATTTTCACAAAAAATCTACCAATAAAATGAAAGGAAAATCTTGTATTGATTGACCGGAAGTAAGCCAGTATGAGATATTTTCATAGCCGAATCAGAAATCTATTTAATTTCATTATTAATAATAAGTCATTGATATATAATAAACGAAGAAAAAAAGTCAAAATAGCGTCTTAAACGTTCAAAAAATAAAATATCTAAAGTATTTGTGTAAATCTGCATTATTTGAAACAGTTGGCGTTGCAGCGGATGCTACATCAATAAGTCCTTTTACTACACCTAAGTAATCCTCCTAAGCAGTTCAAATAGCCTCTAGCAGAGTCCTCTATTATCAATTTGCTCCCAAATTAGCTAGGCTATGCCCAAAGTGGTAAGAACAAGTTGACGTTGAGTGGAGAGGGCTTATTGCTCAACTCTTTGTGTGCGTGGTTGTTAAAAGCTTAGTCATTAGGTAAAAAACCATGCTAGGCTGCAGGGACCTTGCTTGCAGATTGGTTGAAGAAGTCTCTGCATACACGACCGCGCTTGTTCTCTACGCGATCGGTTACATACTGCACTTCCCAGAAAGTTCTAGCGCACGTGATTCAGTCAGCCTTGTTAGCGTTGTGAACCCCGCAGCGTCATTTACGACTGAAGCGAATGCTACACAAATAATAGTCTTTTAACAAGTCCAAACAGCCTCTAGCAGAGTCCTCTAGTATAAAGTTGTCTCCGATATTAGCTAGTCTATGTCTTAAGTAGCAAGAGCAAAGGTATTGAGTAGAGAGGGTTTATTGCTCAATTTAATCTCCCTGCCAAAAGCTTAGTCATCAAATACAGTCAACGCTACATTGCAGGGATATTGGTCGCTGATTGGCCGGGAAGGCCTCTGCATGCACGACCGCGCTTGCTCGCAACGCGATCGCCTACACACCGCACTTTCCAGAATATTCTAGCGCACGTGGGGTTCCCTTGATCAGTCTTGGTAGCGTTGTGAGCGCCACGAGACCTATAAATCACCCAAAAATTGCAAAATAAAACCTACCGAACCCGGCTAATATTAAAGTCGATAAAAAGCAATTTTAGCTCCGATTATTTGGTTGTTGGCTAAACTTTTTAGAATTTCGAATACATCGAACTTGTTTATTGGGATAGGACTAATAATAGGACTTCCAAGTCCACAAGGCAACAACCTTACAAATTAACACAATTTAACAAATATGCTAATTTTATGACTAGTTGACAATAAATTGTAAATTTAATGTTCTTGGATAAAATTATTCCTTTTTTTCCAACACCATACTCTTCTAAGATATGTCATCCTCAAACCGTCCTTTACATTAAAACAAAAACAATATCCATATGAGAATTACATTTTAAATTAAAGTATTCTATCGTATAAGTTTAAACTTTATCTTGTTTTGCTCTTAAAGAAGAGGGAATCGAATGCGTCTTGAACATATGTCTAAATTCGCTGTTAAAATTGAGCCGCCTTGAATCCAAAGCACTTAATGGATCTATTTTGGGATAGATAACTGATGAATAATGCAGATGAATGAATGATATATTGAATTATGGTGGCACAATTTGTAATTAAATGGAGCTAGAATAAAAATATCACCCGGAAAAAAGAGAATTGGCACGATTCAGAATTACAAAAAACGACAATGCGATAGAGAATAAGGAAAATGTTCTCACTATTCGCCAAAACTTCACGAGAGTGAACTATGAGAAGGCTTCAAAGATTAATACGTCACAGCTATAAATTAGCAGAATGATGTCCAGGTGCGTCACCCGATCGATTACAAGGTACAAACTGACAGTGTCCAAGATTATTCCCTCCCTTTTGTTCTGGCAATATCATAACGTAGTAATAAAATTATCTGAAGACTCCCCATTTATATGTAAAATTTATTTATTTGTGGATATTCATAATAATAATAATAATACAATCTATGCAATTCGAAAGAAACGAATGAAATAAGATTAAAAAATTGATTTCGGAAGAGGAGATTTCAATTTGACTGGATTCTAACTTTAAAATTTTCATGCATTTGCAATGCCTCTTTAGCAAAATTTAAAATTCAGCTGTTCGGATCGATAGAAAATCGACATTTTTTGCCGACAAAAATCCATTTTGCAGCACTGTTAAAGTCTAGTTGCATTATGGTTTAATGCACATCAGAAAAAAAGGAAGGTGAATTCAAATTTGCATTTTATTAAAGAGCCGCTAGAGCCTTGAATTTGATTGTTAATTCTTGATGGTATTAATCTTGGTGGATATATTAGGTACCAATTTAAAGTCATTGTGGCCTCATCAAATAAAATTATTAATACAATTAAAAATGAAAAAATAAATTCAATGTTATCAATTTACCGTTTGATTTACCAGCATAATCCAATATAAATAATTACTTTGGAACAAAGTTGATTTATTCGATCGCTCGTTTGTTAATTTTCTTCAGTATCTTTATGGCTTATCAATTTACAAGTTTTAAATAATGATTTATCGAGCTGTTCCGTGAATTGTATTTTAAATCACCCAAAAATTCCTTGCTTTAAATTTAAACAATAAATTGGAGTAGGAGTATGTTAACTATCAAGGAAGTTATGAGAAACCGGAATAGTTCACATTAGTTTCTTAGCCATCCAAGTACAGGTCAAATCAAATTCGACAGTAGATCTAAATAATCCCATTCCAATTTCCTTGCTAAAATCGGTTTGATATCCTTGATTAAGTTTCCTTTAGTTCCCTTCTTTTTAAAATCTGCATCTTTATATGAAAAATATTTTCTTTCCTATAAATTGTGCCAGAAATTCAGGTCCTTTGCAACTCTTTAAAGTAATAATTATTTATCCCAACAGCAAATGCATTTAATATTTTTCTATAAATCATACTTACTTTATCTATTCCTATCGGATGATTAAAACAAAAATTCAAAACTATGCGGGTATCGCCTCAAGTAAATAAAACTTATGAGATTATAACTATGGTTACAAAGCACAAGCAGATGCTGAATTTCTTCTAATGGGCGTCATCTACATTTTTAATGACGTAATGGCGGTCACAGTCGAACAAGATTACAATGTAATGCAGTGCTGCCTTCTTATATGTGTGGCTGGTATCACAAATAAACCATGCCGGAGGAATTTTTAAAATCACTGAAGCTAGTATCCGATCAGAAGAGTTTATAAATCTATCATCAGTGGCTCAGGTAAGTTAATTTTACTGTCCACTTGAAGTAGACATCCAAATAGATAACTGGAGTCAGCCAGGAAAATATAATTGAGGAGTTAATAGATGTGACTTGTCGGTATTACATTATTTGAAAATAATATTACACTGTCTATTGCAACTTAGTGCACAAATAAACTTGACAGACTTGATAATCAGGGAAATTCAATCACATGAGTAGATCCTGGAGATACAACATTTAGTTGCTTCCCTTATAATTTAATTAAAACTTAAATCAGAATTATTGAAGGCAAGCCCAGAAGCACTCCAACTTATACAGTATATATGAAAAGCGATTCAAAACGATGTTTCATCTGTTGAATTTATTCCATTGGACTTTCGATGTTGTCAACTGTATATTACATTCCAGCATATTTCTTAACCGATTATTTTAAATCTGCAATATTCTGGTTTTTTTAAATTCAATTTCCAAATTCGGGATGAATGCGTTTTTACTACTTTAATTTTAGGACCGAAAGTCTCAAGGGAGCAAAATGTGGTTCTAAATTAGAATCAAATAGGAAAATGACCAAAACATAAAATCAAAGTTATTTGGATTTACAGATGAAATTCAAGCAAGCAAAAAAGAATTTTAGAATTAAATTTAAAGTTATCCAACGCTAACACGACACGATTTATTTTATAAACTGATTAATATATTCGTAATTCAATGTTCATAATAAAATTTCAAACTATTTATGGACATACAATATCATTTTCAAGACAATCCATAAAAGTAAAAATAAGCCTATCATTTATTCGCCCATTCCCGTGGTTTACTGACACATGTTCAACATTCAAAATCAGGTAACTTTGAATTTTCCCTCTCAAACACTATGACTAAATACGCCTTTACGGAGACTTTTCTTAAAAGCAAACGCGTCCTTTTACTTTCCCCAATTTATTCACCTACAAATTAAACAACCTTAAATTAGAGCTTCAGTCATTATAGTAAATGAATAACTAATCGTTGTAATTAACATTTTATTTCCTTTTCAGAGCAGTTATCAATTCACAGGCCTGAGCATTCAAATAAATAGAGTACATGTCCTGGGTGGATAGAGCAGTCGTATTATTTAAGGCTACTTATTAGTCTACTAAAAAGTTAACAACGATAAGAACTTCCGACCAACCGTAAAATCATATAAGCCCTAAAATTATCATATTTCTAAGATAAATGTTTGCTGCCCTTACATTTTGTATAGAATCAAATTCTGAAAACTGCCCGAGTTAAAGATGCTTCTATTCATTTCGTTTAACAAATTACAACCTAATTATGTAGAAAACATACTAGAGAAAGGAACGTGATTTTAGGAATGAAAATTCATACTAATGCGACTCTCCGGATCTCCGTCTTCTGAAACACGAACTTCTGGCCGGAGTTCTAATTCGAGGAGATCTTCTGAAAGGGACAACAGGTTGCGGTACACTAGCGTTAGTATTCTGTTTCTTCACTACCTTCTGACATCGACTGTTCAAGCACCAACACAAAATAGCTCGAAATATTATCCAAACAAAATGAATCACAAGGTAAGCGAATCCGATGTTCACATCCCAATTCCGACAGGAGATCTTCTGTTCAGAAGGAATTGAATTCATGGAAATAGGAACACTGAGACTATTTTCAGGGTTTTCGATCCTCCACGTTTCTATTCCCGTCGTATAAAAACCAGTCATTAAAATGCATACTAGGCCGCAATAAAGAGTATTCAGCAATATGTTCATAGATATAATCACCCATTTTGAGCAGCGATTCTTTGCAGAGTTTTGATTTACTGAAATCGGAACAAGTCCGCCAGTTTTAGTATCAGTGGACAGCTTAGGAGATTGCCATAAGTATGCCCTCACCGATTCGAGAATTATTAAAACGATCGAAGTCGTTGTTGCATAAAGAATGAAAATCGCAATGAGAAGGCATTTAACTTTCAGATGCAAACATAAGAACATAAATCCTATTTCAATCGTTATACAAATTAGAGGAATAGCAAAGTATGGCGTTTTGATTTTGCGATAATTTGAGGTGGAGTGAATTCTTGGATTGCTCGAGGATGTGGAGTAGGCCTTCGTGACCATCTTCGACGCTGTTTTGCATCGTTGTGCAATAATTCGATACGAGGCTGGCTGTAATTATTTCGCTGACTTGGATAGAGTAATATCGAACTACGTGAGGAATTGATCTGAAGTCTTGAATCTCGACAAGATCGTCCCTCGCAGTCAGGTGATATGGATCGATGTCTTATACGTGGGGCAGTTGGATTGGTTGGGGAGGTCTCTGCACACACGCCGCGCTTGATCTCAACGCGACCGGTTACATGNNCGCACTTCCCGTGGTGAGCTCTAGCGCACGTGATTCAATCAGCCTTGTTAGCGTTGTGAATCCCACACTAGCGATTGAAGTAGACTAAAAGTCACTAAATTCAAGTTAAAAGCTCGTTTTTTACAATTTCATTATTTTGCTCGTGGCACTGCAGAAAAGCATCTGCAAGTTTTATTCATAAGAAAGCACCCGAACGAGGATAACGGTAAGCATTTTTAATATGGAATGAAACGGGAATGGGGACAAGAATAAGTGGGTAATGGAGTCGAGATATCACGAGTTTTAATTTATTTGAAATCTGGAGCATTGAATTGTAAATATTCTCAATAGGAGAAGAGTTCGCTTTGTGATGTCCAAATGTTCAATCTTAAACACTTGACTCCCAGGTTCAGGTACGAAACTGTCACAATTTTCAGTTTGTTGGTCGGTTGATTTACGTCTATGGCTGGTCAAGGCACATCAAATTATCTGTATCTTCTGACAGCATAGATAAATTAGACGAAATAGCTATTTTTCAAGATTTTTATTTTCTTATTTTAAATTTTAGAACGAAAGAAGTACTTTTGCTTAAATAACACATAGATTTGATTTTACTGTATCAGTTAAATGAAATAATAAAGTCACCATAATGATTTCATTAAATATTAATAAGATTAAAACTAGTTAAGTTCGAGTGGCAAAATATTGTCATTTTACTTATATGTTTTACATTTTAGAGAAATGAGAAATCTTGTCATAACAGTAATTATGCTGATTAAATGAACCATTTGGAATATTGAAGATATTTTATTTAAATTTTATTAAGAAAAATTTTTAAATTAATTGATTTTCTATTTCACACATCCGAAGGATTAATTTCAGAATCTAGTGCCTCAAAATTAAATGCGTTTTCCCCATAAATAAATCGTTAGAGCTTGGGCAAAGGAAGCCTGCGTCAACCAATCAACATGAAGTTGGGAGTACATTATGCATTAAGGTGGGCTCTGCCAACCAAGGAGGAAGGGTTAGAGGAGATCATGCCTAACGTGAGAGACTGGCATATAATTTTCACAAAGGTGGTTCGTTAACTCTTCTTCCGCTTTTTTCACTCAAACTTAGACGTAGCTTTATCTACCACCGAAAGGATAACCGATATCATGCATGCTAATAATTTTAAAAAATTGTAAAAGTTTAATTTTAACAAGTAATGTTCCATGCATAAGTTATCCAGTGAAAATTCCAGAAACTGGGTGAGAGGATACGTCATGTGAGGTGTTATTTTAACACGTTATCTCAATCTCAGAGGATTTAATGGAATGTATGCATATGGATAAATATTATTGAATTACCAGACTAATTAAAACAACGATTACAAAATTTTGTAATTAATATGTTCATAATTATTAGTTGCTTTCCATCGGAGATTAGTCCTCAAGGCGATTGAGGGATAAGTGCATTAGATGTGGGTCTTCATTAACAGTTGAATTGTAATTGGCGTTTCCACATATTCTAAAATTGGTCTTTATTCATTCGAGTGATAAAGAAAACGTATTTCTCAAAACGCATATGTATAAATATTCTGTATTTATATCTACGGAGCACAAAGCTAGTGCATCCTGATATTCAGAGCTTTGATGCCAGCCGTGATATGCTGGCAAAGCGGAACTCAATGAGCAGAGCTCAAGAACGTCTTACTTTTTTTAGACACCAAGTGGAAATACTTTTTACTGTGGAAGAACTAGATGGCGAAGTTACCACACAAATAACAAAGAACAAAAAATCCCAGAAATATTTTTAAAGTAAAATCCTCCTAAGCTGCCGAGAATGATATGGAGTCAAGTTCTGCCGCTATGGTGTAGCTGCTTGTTAGATATCGCTGGGCCACTGTTGACTCGGACCCCGAAGGCAGAAGTTCAGTTATTAGTCGATTTATTGGTATTTAATGCCACTATTTATAGGAGAATACAATGAAGATGGAGAAGATTTGTCTAGACTAATTGTATAGGAACTCCGACCAGCATGCACCTGCTTATTGATTAGAATGAGACCACTCGTGATGTGGATTGCTCATCTCGAGAAAGAGCATAAGCTCAATAGCTTTGTTGCCGCCTTCTCAAGTTTCATTGGATACTTTTGATTAAATCTCTCTAATGATCATAGATGTAGATATTAAAAAAGAAGCGATTAGTCACCAGTAAGACATTATTATGTCAAAGTCCTACTCTCAAATTACGAAGTGGATTGTATTACAAGAGGTTCGTTTTCTTGTACAAAGATCATATCAATTGGAAACATATCTGTAAAACAACTTATTAGCCTAAGACACCAATAAATATCCCATTGAACTAATAAGAGAAACGAATGCTTTGCTATTTTTTACGGTTAGAAACAGCAGTAAATTCTCAAATCGATCCTATCTACGAGAACATTCGTCTCAGCAACTGCCTATTTCATCTGGTGTTGACTACAAAACACTTGACCACCCAGAATATTTGACGCAGTAAAATGTTAAATTTTGTAATGTTTTGACAGAACTCTTTTTCTAATCCAATTTGGTAAAGTGGTCATTTTATTCTCCTAAAATCTCTTTATCCAAGTCATTGCACAATTAGTTACATCTACCAAATTCTTTGACAGTTTAGCAAGAGGAAGCTAACACAATTGCATGAATTAATTTTCATTTTAAATATTAACCGAAATGAAAGTAATCGTTCGATGACAACGATTAAACAGCATACCATTTCGTTAGGTTATAAATACTGTTCTTAAACACTTGCTGGTGTATAGATTCTAATATGAAAATTAATTTAAATTTTCGTGCTTTAAATTTGATGTTTCAACAAATGAAGTAGACTCTGAACTTTTTTAGTAAAATTTTACATTAGGCATAATCCCTACTTTTAATGCAGTTAAGGAACTCAGAAGTAGCCTAATTATGTTCAATTGCATGGTTGAGTTTTATTAATTTTCTTGTTTGTATATTTTATTTTAAATTAAAAGTTATTATTTTTTCAAACAGAAAATGGATTTAAAGGAATAGGAAATGCAATTTCTTGTCATCACTCAAAATCTTGCCATTTGTTTTTTTTTTCATAATTTTTATCTTTAATTAACACATGGTATTTAAATTTCTAACTAAAGATTGCTCTATGAAATGAAGAGAAAATTCTCCATGAATTCTAACGTCAAAGCCAAATATTACAACGTAAAGATGAAAAAGAATGTCAAAAGGCAGTAAAGGTAGCCACAGATACTTGCAGAACTCTCTCTTCAATGTGCTAATATTATCGATAAAATCTATAAATGAATGGCCTTATAAATTTCACTATCCAGACAACCTTATTTTAGTGAGCTCTCTGTGCTCGTTAGTACTCAGGGCCAATCTTTCCTAAATTGTTAAGATCTTGCAAATTCCACCAAATGATTATATCAGTGAAGTTTCAATTTATAGTAGATAAGCTACATTAGCTCTTGATTTGAAATTTAAATAATATCTTTTCAATAATCAATGTTAATTTTTAAATAAATTGCAATTTTAGTACACTTATTCCGAATATACGCATTCCTAAAACGAACCAGAACAGAGACTTCGATGGCTCCTTTTCTCATAGTGATTATACGGATTTTAAGAGGGAACACTGTGTCAGATATTATTCCTTAGGACCTCGGGACGTTTTATGTTTCTCGCGGTCTTTTTTGCGCAGCTTTATATTCCTTAAGATTTATTTTGAACAGAATTTATGGAGAAAAATAAGAATATTAAGAAATGATTTGGCCTATTAATTTTAAAAAATGTAGTTTTCTGGAGAAAAATAGAACGTTTCGGCTGTCCGGGATTCAGCTCATTAAAAGTTAGTGTATTTTGATATTGACGAAAATTCACTTTGTTGTAAACTACAAATCGAAGACAATTACATTAGAATATAATTAATAAACTAAATTCAAATAAAGTAAATCTGAAAAACTAATAATATCACTTGTAATAGAATCTGTCTACCGTTCAAAAACAAAATTTTGTCATCACGAAAATTACAGGTATATTGCTACCCATTATCTTATAAAATTTCTTTGCATACATTTTTATGACTGTTGCAATGTGAATATATCGTGTACTAGAATAAACGCTTCTGAATAACTAGAAGTTTTGATATTAATTTTAGTCCTTTTCCGATAAATTTTAAATCTCTGTCACCTTTGCAAAACAAGCTAGAATGAAATTGATACTGGATTTTGGATAAAGAATATGAATATAATTCATGAATATATATCTGAGTACGATTTTTTCTAAACCATCTTGCAATTTCGAGTATCAATTTGTCTTTAGATAGGGGGAAAAATTATAAGGAAGAGATAGAGATAGTTAAAATAATCGATGGCTTAAATTTTCGTAATTTGGAAAACCTATCATATCGAAACATTCATTTTTTGAATGAAAAAGATAGGGTTTAAAATGAAGTGGCTTTTATATAAATACAAATAAAATAATCATCTATTAAGAGGGTCACAGTTATGAAGCGTACAACCCTACCAAGGCTGATCAAAGGAATCTTGCTCGCTCCAGGACATTCTGGAAAATGCGGTCGTGCTACCGATCGCGTATCTAGCAAGAGTGGATGTGCGTACAGACGCCTTCCAGCTAATCAGTGATCAATATTCTTGCCGCGTAGTCTTAAATGTATTCAATTACTAAGCCCTTTTGTAGTAAAACTCTCTCCGCATGGTACTTCTTGTTTTCTCGCTACTTTGGACGTAGCCTAGGTCATTTTGGGGGAAATTTGTACTAGAGGACGCTGTTGAAGGCAAGTTATATTCGACTTCGGATTTAATTTTTCCAATTTCTACGGAAAACATTAGTAATATCGTCTGCAGAAATAGACGGTCGAATTTACATGAAGCGCCTTAGACTAACATTTCTGTTATTTCGATTTTTAAAGACGTAATTAGACTAATATATGCATAAACATTCGAATCTCAAAGGGAAGGACGTTTGACTGAGAAAAAAATATATATTACTATCACTTTTTAAAAATGTCGTAGTTCGCTGGACGAATATGAAGAATTGTGTAATTGCTTTTATGCATAATATCGTAAAAATGAGATCATATCTCATATTCAAATTTATTACACATCTATTTGCATGCCAATACCTTGTAACTAAATTTAGGAACTTACGTGCTCGTATTAAATACCAGCCGCAAGGATTGGGTCTTCTTAAAATAATTTACACCTATTTAAAATAGGCTATATCTAAGATAAACTAGTTACTTTTGGCCATTTGAACAGCCAAATGCATAAAAATGGGAAGACAAGCCATTATATTTAATTAAGTGATAAATATGAAGAAAGTTAGTTATTTCACCTCTGCTATATTGACTGTAGGCTGCTGCCAATGGGACATCAGCCAACCGTGCCCTTCTACCATTTCAGTGGTCACGGGCTCGATTCCCATCAGTACACATCCGGTGAGCAGGAACCTCACTTACACAGAGGGTGGCAGAACTCAGGTCTCTCATCGAGGGGGCTCCATGACACCACCCTCTACCCGTGATGAGTATTGGGAAATGCTTTTCCAGATAGGCATGGAAAAATTTAAGCTGCTGAATATCATACAAGATTATTCTGCTTTCTATATCATCGGGAAAAAAAATAGTTGAAGTGGCAAAATGATGAAGTAACCCGTCAATAAGCACTAAACACCGTAGACAAGCATTTGCTACAATCAAGGGAACGAATCATGAAATTTGAATTTTGGAAATATTGTATAACTCAAATCCAAAGAAATCAAATGAAATAGGACTCCCTAACACTCTAACGTCGCTCACGGCTTATCTTTGATATCCTCCCTCATAACGTTTGCTGAACTTTCTATTAACCAATTTTAATTGCTTTGCACGATTAAAAATTGTAAAATATTTCGTATTGAGTGGGTAATGATAATGACTTCTCAGCATGCAGTAAGCATCACTGAGATCAGTTTTAGGGTCTAATTCTGATATTTTAATACTGGGCATTAATTCCTGACCCAGTAAGTAAAAAGCAGATGTAATGATTTAAGACTCTTTGGATACCCTGACTTAATTCACTATTTCTCTCGCTCTTGTTTGGAAGCCTTCCTTCGCTAAAACTGGCTAAAGCTCTTATATGTACTGTTATGGTCAATAATAATGGTGAAAGCCAATTTTATTCTCTTTACCTTCAAAATATCTCTTACTTTTTTATCCCATGCAATGTCAATCTAATATACAAATTAAAATATCCCTTTTGATTAAATAATGTAAATTAGCAAAACTAGACTCAAATATCTGCAACTGAAAGCAGAGTTTATGCACACCTATGCATTAAATAGTTCGCCTAGAACCCATGCTAAAGACTACATTAATCAAATATTTTCATAAACAATACATAGACACAAATTCTTGTAAGTGTGGTTATTTGCACTCCAGATATTTAAAAAGGTACTTAGGAATTGTCTCAACTGAACTAAAGCTAGAGATGTGTAATTTATTCGAATTTCATTTTGGAAAATGCCAACTTAAATAAAAAATGAATTAATTTAATGTCACGGAAAAGTCATATTGAGATATGAATGGAAATCTAAAATACGACTCCGACAGTTTTCTGAGGCCTCAAATGGCGCATATTCGATGCTCATCATTTCACAAAGATCCAGTGATAAAACAGCTTGCCTAGATCATATCCTTGTACGTTGTGACAATTGCACATGTTCGGGAAGACAAACGGGAAACACTTAACAACAGGAAGCAACCAATCGTATTTAGGTAGTCGTGGGTCCTGATACCTCAATCTATGGATATCCAGTAATCTAAATGACTATTCATAATGGCTAAAGAGACTGGGTTTTTCAAATAAGAAACACCTCCGGGTGTTTCCATCCATTGAGGAGAGAAAGCTTCTCGTCAATGTTTAATTATAATAATACATTTTCAACGATCACATTAGAGAAGCTATAAATCATTAAGTACCGATTCCCAAAACAGAAACACAAACAGCATAAAATTATTCATTTTAATTTCTAAACATAATTCGTACTGACAGTATACTGTTGTTAAGATTATTAATCCCATTATCACACACAAACAGAATAGTAGTATTAACAGAAGTCAATAGTGTTTACAAATCAACAATAGAGAAATTATTAGTCAGCAAAGTTCAGTCAAACTCATCGTCACTGATGGCTCATTTCCTCACCACACTACAGCAGCAGTACAAATTAACGGGAAGAGAAATACAGGATTGTCACCCACTGTAAAAATCATACAAAAAACGATGGAGGAGGGAAGGGAGAGTAGATGTATGGGGATAAGCGAGTAGCTGGCATTGCAAAGTAAATTAGAGTGGAGCATGCAATGAAGGAATAAACGATGATGATTCAAATGGAGAAAAGGCAGAGGAAGGATTCATTGGAAAAGTTATTTGGGTCCTTAAGAGGCTCGCGGCCATTGGGGAGGTGGGAAGTGGCGAAGGTTGGTGTGGGTCTCAGGTCTGTCAATGGGATGCAAATAGTTGTTGAGAATGGCAAAGATTTGGCGATTGAGAACGTTGAAACGACTCAAACGCGTCGCCAATCGAGCCAAACACTGGAATGGAAAAAAGGACAATTATTGGCAGATCCTCCTAAAATGATCGGTCGAATAATCAAGCACAGCCTACTATACTTGAAGGGTATAATAGTATGAGAGTGAAATGGGAAGACATTAAGGGGAAAGATCATCGCAAATCCATCGATAATCAATAAAAAATATAGTGTAAAATCCAAGATTTCGAGGGTTATGAGGGAAATCTAATCGATTTAAAATTTCTACCCTTTAGACGCTCATAACGATTCAGATTGAGGGATTTAAGAAAAACATTTACCAAGATTTCCCAAATTGCATCAGTATAAGGAGTCTTGGCAATAGCCCATAGCTAATAAATTGTTCCCTACGAATGGCGACAAATAATAACATGAAAATAATTGAAATTAAAACGCAGAGTAGAGAAAAAATTAATTAATTTCCAAAGTCTCAAGAAATAAAAACCATACTAAAAAAATATTTCATTAAAATTACAACTTTTTGTTTTATTTTTCATGAACTCTACATTCATATTATTGGTCATTGGCGATTAGATTTTTGTTAGTGTCTCACTGGCTTGTTCTTCCTTACCCTGAACCGGGATGTCGGGTTGTAAAATGGTAGCAATTGGTGACGCACTTTTCAGCCGACTTCATTGGCAATTATTAAACAAAACGTATAATATGTACGAAGAAAAATTAGACCTGTAAAGGCGTTAACTCCGTTTAAAGTAAATGAAGAAAAAATACAAAACAAAATGGAAAGAGATTGCACGTCAGAAATAGATAATGAAATAAACAACAGGGTTTCATTTGGTCTTGAGTTGTTTATAATAATTGCACCATTTGCGCTCAAATCCATATTTACACGATATAAAAATACAAGTTAAGAAGAAATGGATGCCGAAGCCAAAACAATGAGAGTTATATTTTGACCACAGTGAAATGATTACCAGATTCTGTAAGAATTCGAATTCGTGGCCGAAAAACAAACAAACTCCATGAAAACATTCGAATAAAAGAAAGGTAGTGCAGCTAAATGTTAACGAAAAGCATTTGAAATGAACTGGAGAGAAAGGATAGCAGAGATGCTACTAATAAAGATGTGTGCATTGCGGTATCTATATTTCCATTATCTGACCGCTTGATAAACTCCTTTTAGGACAGCTATTTGAGAATGATTGACTTTCTCTGTCATCGGGTATATCTCGTGTGTATACTTAAACTATTGTAATTCACACAAGGTACTAGGACGTGATCTAGTCAAGACAAAGAACGTGGCAAATTGTAAGATAGGTAGACTTTTTCAATCAAGGGAAAGAAATACACAAAAGATCCATTAAATATGAATAAAAAATCAAAATCAAACCTCAAGGTAGTATGTACAGAAAACGTAAATTAGCAAAAACTGTATCTGAACCAAACAACTTATACATCTGACATCGAGATGAGTAAATACCAGCACAGCCAAATCTATGAACTTTGTCATGTTCCTAATGAAGTCAGCTACTTTCACTGTCTGTAGCACAATCAGCACATAGTTCAGAGATTTATGTGACAAAGTACGTCTTTGTGAACACAAAGAAAACAAAGATACGAGTTTAGAGGCTTTTGTTTATTAGTTTTTGGCGTCAATTTCTTGTCACTGGTCTGGAAAGGTTTAATCTATTGCTTTTTTAGTCAGACTGATCAGATTAAAGCAGAAGATATGCTGGGCAAATTCATCTTTTAAGGTACTTAACAAAACTGTAGCTATCAAATGCAGTGTGTTTTGGTTTTACAGAACTTGACAGATCAGAGCGAATTAACAAAGAAGCCCTGTCCGAACAGACAATTTTCTGAAAGTAAATGACGACTTCTTCCATACAGATAATCTAACTGTGGTTAGGTGAACTCAGAACAGACTTGACTATTAAACCTAGTTATCGGGAAGAAAATAATACCACACGAAGGTATGATTATGACTCTTTTAGAATCACAAAACCTGACTTGAATACGAAGATATTTAACTTTCGTCCTGCCTCTGATTATTTATAATAAAACATAAAATTTTTTGGAACAGAGGTAATTTAAAATTTTGTGTTACTTAGTTTTATCTTCATCTAGCCAGTGAGAAGAAAAGAACTCCCAAGTGAAACTTTCCTGAGTAAGCAATGAATTTTTAACTACTTTGCAGGAAGCATAAAAAACTCCTACACTCAAACACTCCATTAATTCAGCTAATGCATGATGCTAGCACAAATGGTAAAACTTGATATTAAATTCCACATATTTAAAGATTTTCAAGGTGCATTATAGTTCCTAATTGGTTAAAATAAACATGTACTAGTCTAACAGGAGACCAATAATAGTGAAAGTATATTTAGCTTCAAGTAACATTCTTAGATGTTAAATAAATCTATTTAAGTTAAACGGAAGATATTCCACCTGTGCAACTGCCTAATAGATACAACCTCCAACAATCTTTTAAAATCAAATAGCAGTGTTAAACATCAGGCTCAGACAAGTTAATATAGGTACTGGCATTAAGCATATGGACAAAAACCCAGTCTTAGATCTAATAAACAGGAACCTATGTAATTGGAAAATCTACCGATTTGACAACAATCAATCTTAACCGAAGACAGGGAATATAAAAAAGTAAAAAAATATTAACATACTACTCCATCCTTCGAGTTCTCTTTCTTATCGCTCCTTTGAAGTTTGGTAAAATGAGCACCAAAGTCCAGCATTTCAAATCTTCTCTGCTGACCCAGGAGGGTGATCAGAGTACATCCAGCCCAATTGAGTCCTTCCCCAAACATTTCCTCCACAGTGTATTCATGTTCACCGAAAGGTGTGCTGAATACAAATTGGATGGCTGACCAGACACGATGGAACTGAGTGCAACCCCCGATTTCAATGAACTCCTCGTTGTTGTCTCCTGTCGCGTTGCTATTGCCGCCTGGAGCCTCATTTCCATACCAGACGTTACGAGTTACTTGACGAGGGAGCCCATTTGTAGCAGCATTCTGTAGTGGTTCATCGGATTCGTTCAGGAATTCTCGAATGCGGTTGAGGAACTAGATTACAGGAGATAAGTGAGATTCATATTAAATAAAGTAGGACACGACTTAAAGTTAGGATTCTGATTTCATGGTTGGGAGATCAATTTAATACTGATGGATTGTAAAATTACGTACTTTATGATTAAATTTTATTTTTGTGAGGTAGAGTAAACAGAGAGAACAGGAACATCAGCCCATTTAACAAGTATATTTTTCTGTTTTTTGGTCCGTGTAGACCAAAACTCATCAAAATAGCAAAAAATCATTTCAATTCACATTGAGCAGATATATCTTCCTCCTCATGTTTATTAATGTCTTTAGAATTTGTTATAAATAAACAATATATACTGTTACATATAAACAATTCATGTGAGGAATGCAAGCTCCAATTTTTTTGCAAAAATTTAGATCTGAGAATATGAATAGATAAATACAACCTAAGCTGCCTATTAAAATATATTGCGGATAATGTAACTCAAACCCAATAGTCAGAAGGGAGAATGCCTACCTATCTCAGCTCTCCCATGTTAATATCATGTAAGCTACTTAATATGATGCAAGATGACCTTCTTTTTCAACCTATAGAAGGAACATATGAAATGAAGTAGAACGTGAACTACCCAAGAAGTAAATATCAAAATCAAACGAAGTAACTCTTTGATACCTTGAATTTACTCTCCCACAATGGAATGTTATAAAATTACTCCCCATTGCTGTGGGTTAAGTTAATATTATATAAAAATATTAATGCCTTTACCTCATACAGAGGATTACCTTCTCCAAATTAAGAGATCAAAGATTTTAAAATCTGACTTAGATACAGGGAATTGATTGGCTGCCTGACCAGTAAAGCAGTTGAGAGGCCGCACTGCTCCCAGGTACGAGTAATTGGAAAGCCGTTTGCCTGAAGGTTAAATTCTGACTACAGAACAAAACACTGAAATTACTTCATTATTTCATCATTCGAAACTTCAGACCGCGTTTACAAACAAAAAATCATGGTACAAATACACTTCTGATTAGACATAGTAAGTCCCTGCATTTGACTTGAGAATTGTTTATAATTTGGTAATAAACTGGGGTGGTCCAGCGGCTCACGTTTGTGGTCGGTTTACGTTAAATAAAAACAATGAAAGGTTTTTTTACTCTCAGTCATCGGCTAAAATCCAAAGTAAGGTGTAAATTTACTACTAGAGGGTATAAATTTTTAATTTAAACAATATTTTCTCTTGAAATATTTTTTCGTTTTCCCAGTGGTATTCAAGTAATGGAAATAATTCGATATCGGGCAAGAAAAAATGTTGATTGAAGTAAGTGAATGTAAATTTTACCTGTTCAAAAAGCACCAGACCACAGCATAGGCGCTCTCTCGTGAGTACCTCACTTCCATCAGCCAGTTCAACAAGCTAAAAAAGAGCAAAAAAATCCTTAATTTTCAAATTCTTAACTAACTTCTGAAAATTGCAATTAAGTAATAAAGATGTGACGATTTTGAATCAATTTCCGATGAGGAGGCTAATTGTATTTTATGGCCAATTTTTCAAGTATGGCCTACTTTCTGATGTTAAATTTCAGGAGAGAAAGTGGAATCGAGGTGACGCTTCTCTATACTCTGATCTACTTCAATAAAAGCGTGTGGAACAATAAATAAAATCCAGCTAAATTCATCCCGATAAATTAATCTCCAATGCATTTCGAATTTTCAGTTAGCGGTTTAACGCGTTGCTTACCCATTTAGACGGTAATGTGTATTGATCTAAATATAGTCTTGTCATTTTCAGAAAATGAATTCGGTGTTGGAAAAATAAACAGTAGTAGGTAATGTAAATATGCGACGAAAAGTAAGTGTTGATAAATGAAATTCCTCTTGCGCTGACGATCCAGATGTCAACTGAAAGAGCATTTCAAGAAGCTTTTGCCTCAAATTTTGCTAGCGTCAGCTTACATATTTGGTTTCTACAAAAGATGGGAATGCTGACTATCCATCCTGCCGACATGAATAAATGATAGGATTTGAACCACATCTTATATTCATGACTTTAACGTCACTGACGTAGTGATCGACGTGCACTACGTCTCCCAACTCAGAGGTCACAAGATCAAGGCACGTGAGTGATGAGAATGTCCAACCGCAAAAATAAATACTGAACAATAGAGATTTGTAAGGATGAAAGTTCCTTAATCTATATCCAAAATGTCATCGAGTTCAACAGAATAATTGATAAAAAACAGTTTCTCCATGGGCTTGATAAGAATTACTACCATTTCTTGCGATTTAAATCAAACAACTCCTGAAATCCCAAGTTCTTACTTCAGGTGAGCCCACTGCCGTAGCGACTTTGTAGATATTCAAAGCATCGATCTGACTTCGTTTTTCCCGCATTTTTGGGTCTGCATTTGGTGCTTCACCTATTAAGAGACAAATTTTATCAACATTAACATAAATGATCTAAGTGACCCATGACGCAATATTTAGACTAAATACTACTTTGTGATTTTCTAATGAACGCATCAGCATGCTTCAAATCGCAGAGATCCTCGGTGGTCTAAAAGGGAGAAGCGAAACTCAATGATATAATTATTATTAATAGGTTAACAATAAAATTTAAGATATGAAAGTTAATGTAGGTTTTTAAAAACAACACCCGGAACATCGCATATATTGATTACCAGTCTTTTCTCAATCTGCAGGCAAAAGATAATGATATTGCCTAATTCACGGAAGTTCTGGCAAACATTGGTTCGGAGTTCTAAATACTGATAAACGCGGTGGAGAGCGTGCGTGTAGAGAGCGTATTGGCTCTCCGAGTTGGCCGCCGGACTGGGAAGTGACACAGATTTGGGCATCATACTGGCAATTCTACGAACATATTCCTTGATCGTTTGATTTATCTATTTAAGGAACAATTAATAAAGAAACAATTTAATAAGGATTATGGTGAACGAAGGCAATGAAAACTATCTTGAATGGTACGTAGTCAACGAGCACGTTTGAAAAGGAGGTCGTGAGATCAATGCCCATCGGTGCACATCCAATAGTGTGCATGGCCAACCGCATCGGTTAATTTTGATTAACAAGAGGGATGGTTAGAATGTGATTTTTTGTAAGAGCAACTCCAGGACAGCTTCCCTCTACTCAAGTCAAGCGCTGCTAACACTTTTCATAATGGGCTTGACAGTCGTGGCCAGCTATCTTGACACTAGTCGTGACTTCTACAGAGATATCTTTGCACTACCAGTCTCCAAATATTTTAGAACGGATATTTAAAAACTCTTAACAGTTCTTTTTTGAAATTCAATGGACCTATACCGTCACTCAATCATTATTCCAAATTATTAAGTTCGAGTAGAAAGGACAAAATAATAAAAACACGAATCACGGTTATGTTAGACATAAGATTAATCCATCGTACAAGACGATGTAACATATCCAGAGGATAGACAAACAGCAAGCTATTTATTTGAATATTAGTAGATCACAGTGGGGTAGAAAAAAGACCTCTCTTATACTTAGCACAGATCGAAGAGAAGATATGTGAGCAGCAAAAGAGGTAATAAAAGAATCAATGAGAAAATGCGATCAACAAATGACAGTAATGAACTGCATTCCTCGGTAATACAAAAAAGGGAGATGGAGAGAGAACGCATGAACAGAATTTACTATTAGGCGAAATAAGATAATAATGAAAGGATGTCAAATGACGGGGGAATATTGTCTATTGAGTAGGTATGCCCATCAAATTACTACTTCCATGAGGAACCTTGACTCACACATTACTCCATAATATAAGGATTTGACGATTATACCTTTTGATTTTAGGTTAAATGAAAGAGCCTCCACAACAAAGGCTATCTGTATTGAACCAATATTCAATATGAGGTTTCAAACTCTTGGAATCAAACTCTTTCAATTGCCAAAATTGTTACTTGAAAAGAATGCATTCATAGAGTACCACTACGTATGCGATATTTAGCACCTTGCGATGAGTGGCTATAGTAACGAGTGATCCCTGAATAGTTTTCTGTACATCCATAAATCTAGTTAAGGTATGGTCATAAAATTAACAATGTGCAAAGCTACATGTTAGGACTTTCAGAAACTCATGTGTCCTATAAGTGAAACAAATATTTAATTCTGCATTGAAATTACCAGCATCTAGCCGAAGCTTCTATTGGTTTAGAAAATGGTGTTTGATTTCTGCTTAAATGGTATTTTAACTAGGATGTCCAATTAATTAACCCCAAACCACCAATACATAAAAAGCGATAATTGGAGCCTAAGAACACAGGTGAAAAAAATAATAGATATGAGAGCCAAATGTAGGAAGAACACCAAACAGATAAGATCAAGTTGTCCTAGATTCATACTATTTACGCGCATAAAGAAGAAGCAGACCTTTGACAGGAGTGTTTGATCCTTCTTTCTATCAAAATCACTTTTTCTCTTCCTTCAATACAAAATCATGAGATAATAAGCGACTTATGGGAAAACATTTGAAGTCACAACTAAAGAAGTATTAATATTAGTTTACTTTTACTGTTTGGTAAGGGAAATATGAAACGGAGGCAAAAGTAGTTTTCAGAATAGTGAGCACACTACCGCTAAATAAACCATTCGCATAATTTAGCTCCATGCTCCACTCGTCCAGAGACACAATTGAAGAAATTTGATCTACATTGCGACTCACCAGAGACTTAGAGAACTTCAATATTTCCGTGAAGATAATGTAGATTCCCTGGTAGCCAACAAGTCTGCAGATAGCGGAGAAATGTGGAGCACCAATAAATCCGCGATAGAGTTGAAAGATGGCCTCATAGCAAGAATTGAGACTTTTGCTACCCCATTGATACTCTGGAGTACAGATGGGTGGTTTGCCGCGCTCTAGGGTCTCAGCCAAAGCGAACTTTGTGGGAACGAACCTTAAAGTGCAATGAAGGAAATCAATATCTTAACTAAGTGAATCATCTCCAATTCGAAAACTCAACTGGGTATTAGCATGAATACAACGCTAACTCCCTTATCGTATTTTAAAACTAAATTTATCTAAATCAGTTTTAGTAAAAATGTAAAGATCGGAATCGACACCAATCGAGCTATAAAATAAGTGATCTGTGTACATTTATGGGAAAACTGAGTGCCAGTCTAGAAAGTTAGATTTGTATAAGAGGGATTAAGATGATTACGTCTAGGAATTCTACCATTCTAAACTCTTCATCGACATACATTAGTGAAATAAAATTCAAAATATCGAATTCTTTCGCCAGCACTGTAAAAGTACCACACTTTCAATAAAACTCTCATGCAGTCAAAAGTATAGTAACTCAGAAGAGTGAAACTAGTTTACCAATTAGTGCAATTTGGTAGAAATATTCATTCAAGAGAAACAAAGTTACTTGAAGACTTTCTCCGATTCTCCAGACTTCGATGAGGTATCGCATAGATACTAGTAAATCGATGATTGAATCTAGACGATTGCAGTCATCCATTTAAAATTATATAAATAAACCAATTAGCATAAATGCGGTTATAAATAAAATAAATTTTGTGATAAAATGAAAATATCGGCTCAAACGTAAAACTGAGTTTTACGAGGGCCATATATTTGTCTGACACTATTTGCTAAGTGAGTACAAATTTACGTATATAAACATTTCCGTTGATTGGAAGTAATCTAAAAGACCAATCAGTTTCTTCTAGCGGTGGTACAATTACAACTACAGTGTATTTGTGAATAAAATATGCCCCTCTCAAATGGAGGGCTTGAAAATAGTTCAAATCTAGATTGTCAGAAATGAAGATTCAAGAGCGGCTAGATAATTACGTTAAAAAGTCATAGAACTACATTCAAGATGCGATATTCATCGACAACACAAAAACTCCTCCCCATAGTAAGAGGAATAAATCAAGTAAAAAGCTTATTCGGCAATAACAAAATCCTAAGGAAATGGATTTAATTATCAATTTACGGCTTCATTTACAGTTCATGGAGAAACTTTACTGGGCCAGATAATTCCTCCACCTAGAGGTAGGTAGATTCGTTCTAGAAATGCGAATTCAAATAGCTATAAACAAGCTTTCACAAAGTAATAACATTATTCTGAATGCTTACCTATTTGTGGCACCATTGTAGCAATAATTCTTGACCAAATCCCAAGTGACTTCCCAAAAGATGTGGAGGGCAATTTGACTCAAGGGTGAAGTGACCAAATTATTCGCTTCCTGGAGCATATCATCAAAATCATCCAACTCCAAGTATTCAGCGAGCATTCGGTGACACAGACGGTTGCATTCAATCAGGGCTTCCAATTCCTACAGAATCATGATTAAAAGGTCAATCCCAAAGACCAATTAAAAATAAAATGCATATGATACCTTACGTTTGACTAAGATTACTGCTGGAAAGGGTAATAGCAGTATATATGTTAAATATAATATACAAATGTGTCCTATTTAACAATTTTAATCACCCTTTTTTGTGTGAAACCATTACCATAAAAGCAAGTGGAACAGAAAAAGGTTGAAAAGTACTTTCAAACAAACCTTTCTACAGCCTCTATAATAAAGATGAAAATTAGTCCCAGTCCAATGACAGAGCTATAAAACGCGCATATAATGCCAGAGAATATAGAAAATGATAATCGTAATGATTCGTTTTACAGACACAATGAAATCATAGGTCAACTAATCTTAATCTACATGCAGTGGTTTACAAAGAACACAAACCGAACAACTCTTCTCAACACACTTTATTTCGAATTTTCCACATAAATGTGTTGGTTAGAGATTTGTACCGAACTCGTCTATTTCGTGCTTCCTCTTCCAACTACTCTATCTCCACCTCTCTCCTTCCACATAGTTTGCCCGAAAAAAACTGAGTTCCAACCCAATCTTGGTCTTTGATTTCCAGAAAGGCTGTTGTATTCTGTTAAAATCATTATATTCGAAGGGAGATAATTCAAAGCCTAACTTGGTCAGACTCTTAGAGTAACTTTATTGTCGGGATTAGTGACATCAGACTTAAATCGAAATTTGAATAATACAGCCCCAGTTTTATTGAGTCAATAAATAATTAGCTATGAATTAATGGTATCTCACATATTAAGACCAAAAGTGTATTGTAAAAACAGAGCACGATATTAGTCCTTTTCTTATTGTGAAGTTATTATGAATTAAGAATGAATAATTATCTCCGGATTGCCTTAAAATAAACTAAGATGACTTATAAGAAGTCAATCTACGTGGGATCCAGCTCTTCAATTTTATTTTATTTCTTTAATTTATACCGAAAAATCTTACGAAAAATGAGTTTTGAAGATACACTCCCCGGAAATGTAAATTTACCTAGCCTAATTCATGAACTTTTGGAAAGAAAATATTAAATTCTAACTCAGAGACATCATCAAGTTAAACGTACAATGACCTCGTGGTATACACACTAGTAACAATTTTCTTAAATGGCTTATCGATTAATCCCATTGGTCGAAATTCACACATATTGCCCTATCAAGCATGGGAGTCGGTAATGTTACACTAACATTCTTATATAACCTTATTTCGACCCACTAAATCAATATTTTCTTCGGTGGGGGTGCAAGTGGAGTGGGAAATGCACGCATTATAACTCGCACACACACAATGCTCGAAATCCAGACGCGTTATTTCGTCATGTCATATCTCGGCCGCAATTTGCAAAAATTGCCAAAAACGACCCAACTCAACACCACCTACTGAATTAATATAAGTAGAGCACTTACAACAACTGCAGTCAAGTCGGAACAAAGGAAGTGTTGAATAGATTCCTCGAGTGATTTCATTATTGCTTTATTAATTCTCTGCGAGAGTAGGTAGGAGAGGTCAATAGACCTCCCAAGTAGTTGAACACTTCGCTGACGAATTAACGCCGCAGCGTAGCGATTGGGTTGGGGATAAGGTTCGCGCCAACCAGCTCTTTGTGCCTCCATTCTAAACTTCTTATCAAGGAGAATTGATGCCGCGTATTGCTTGTAGTACCGGAATAACTGGTCCGAGAGCTTGTACACCAGCTGATCAAAGACCAGATTAGCCTCCGCCTCAATTTCATCAAAAAAGAAGCGGCGGTGGAAGCGATTCAGGGCACAATCGGCGGCATCGTTGTAAAGATCCAGGGGATAGAGAAGGGATTCCATTAGAGCCGGATCGTGTGTCTCCAAAATGTGATCGGTAAGAATCCATGGAAGACTCATTTCAATTGGAAATTGAATGCGAGTGCCATTGGCTATCTCCAGGAAGAATTCACGATACCAGAGTTGGGAGAGGTCGCAGCATTTCACCAGGGTTTCTTAAATCGAATAAATAAAGTTAAATTAAATAAACTCCTTATCATAAATTGTCATGCTAACCATTTTTAAAAGTAGTCACTTAAATTAAAATAGGACATGTTTTGAGTAGTTAGACTATTTCAAATAAATAAACTGATTTAATAAAAAGATATATGGTAAGGAAAATAGTGGCTAACCCTTTAGGAGGAAATTTTATCACCTAGAAATAGCCATGAAAAGGTTAATTCAGACGATTTTGCTATTTTAGGAAACAAATAAGTAAAATACGACGTAGTAACTGACGTATTAACAGTTATAACATTAATTTGGCAAGTTCAACTTCTGCAGCAGATATTTCGACAGTTACTGCCGCTTAAATTTACAAATAATTTGAGCTCCAGATCTACCTGTATGTTCTATTACTAATAATTTTTCGACAAATTATATCAATCAAAACGTCCAGACACCTGGATTCTAGACGTAGCCTGGCCTGACTTCCGCACTAACGTCTCGATTTGCCAGAAAAAGCGTTGGTCTATCCAAACGAGTACAATGTATCGGAATCTTCTAAGACATTTTCCATCGGGATTTTTTTCACAATTGCGAAAACCGAATGTATGAGAAATCGGAACTTACACCCAAAATCTTAGCCTGTAAAAGCGGAAAGTGATGAAAACATTTATTACAGAAAAGTGAATACCCATTAGGTTTGTATGTGACAAAGTATTGTTAATTGTGCAAAGGAAGAAAATAAGAAGCCGATAATCAGGGAAACGAACATCAGTATTGTTAACATCCATGGCAATACAGAAAATTTTACAATTCTTACTCATGGATAGCATTCAAACCAAATGGACAGTAGAAATAATTCAAAGAATGTCTGAAGAATCTTGAGAAAGGGGTAGGTCAAAGAATCAAAGGCCCAACTCAGTCTGGACCCTGAAATCTTCAGATTGTCAGCTTCATAATGCATTCGACTATTTCTCGTCATAGATACAACTGAAAACATAAAACATGGCACTATCTGATCAGAAAAACACTAAGCGTCGTGAATATTATTTGCAATGTCAGACAGTATCATCCTGATATTTTGGAAATACGAGTGAAAGCTTTCTTCTGCAAGCAGAAGAGTTCCAACTAGGTCGTTAGATAAAAATGAAAAATTCTTATTGAGGAAAAATGTACAATTTACCTTTAATTATTCATAAAATTTGTATATTTGTAAACATGCAGGATCATTGGCTTGCAAAACATTGAAATAAAGCCTATCATCAAGGTAATTACGTGTTAACATTGAGTTCTAGGATTATAAGTCATTTCGGATGCTAATAAGGCGATTAAGATGCAGATTAATTATAATCAAATTGCATTATTTTTCAATGAGATACAAACCGACATTCTTAAGACTTAAACCATATTACTTATGTATTGACTGACCTCTACATTACTGAACCGATCAACATTTGGCAAACCATGACAATGACAAATCATAAAGTAACTACTTATAAAAAAAACATGAACAGTTAAACATAAACCCCAGTTTGCATAAACAAGCACACAACATTCATTGTGAAAATTCACAAGCACACAACAACATGAATGAAACAGTTGAAGCGCAAGACAGTATGAGGTAATGACTAAATAATAAAACCAATTTCTTAGAAAAAATGAGATCGTATATAAGAAAAAGTGATAGACGAGAATAAGAGAAATATAACTGGTTTAAATGCATCAATCAAAATTCTAATTAAATCAAATAAAAACGTCAAGAAATTGTGCTGAAGGTAAATAATTCGCTTTCAACTACACTAAGTGTCTAAAAGTTCTAAGAAGGTTGAAATTTGGATTATGCTCTCGCGAAACCATGACTTGTTAAGAGCCCCACGGCCTCTGGGAGATATCGTGACCAAGCTTCAGCTAAGAATTCGCTTTTGGACAACCATGAAAAGTGCCCTTCGAGACATCGGATCAAGACAAATCAAGCAACACACAAAGGAAGTCCCCATGGCTAAAAAAGTCAACAGTCTGGATTCCCGTCTCTAAAAGTGTAAATCCCACATCAAGGGATTCCGGGTGGAAACAAATAAATACGAGGTTACCAACGGGCATGCTAAAATTCGTGGAAGAGAAGGCAACACTATTGCACTATCGACGGACCACTGTTTTTCAGGGCAACGATCAACAAGTGCCCAATTTTCGGTTGCTTTAAATCTTTTAAAAGACAAGAGCAATTGAAATGTGAGCATATATTTTTCTGAACTGAGAAATAAAGAAGTGGAAATCCCGAATCCTATGAATCCTCCGCAAAAATATACCCTATAGCTATGCATCCACCTGTCCAAATGTAGTAATGCATACCATCTTTATAAGTGGTATTACCAATGGTAGATAGGTAGAGGAATATACTCACCACTGAAGTTGAGAAGATAGGGCCAATAGAAGCTATTCTTTAGGAAGTTTTCAATCAGTGCCATGGTATTTCC
Organism: Hymenolepis diminuta; assembly: GCA_900708905.1. Classification (NCBI taxonomy): domain Eukaryota; kingdom Metazoa; phylum Platyhelminthes; class Cestoda; order Cyclophyllidea; family Hymenolepididae; genus Hymenolepis; species Hymenolepis diminuta. The sequence goes on from CAADRB010000010.1 coordinate 3,803,071, forward strand.
ATCCAGCTCCTTCCTCAGGGAATGATATTTTGCTGCCGGTGAGGCTTGATCAATCATGAGTTCGAGCATCGTGCGAACTAAGTACAGTTGAGTAGACGAGGGACCCACACGACGCATAGTGGTGCCAGCAATCGATGCGGCCGCTTTTGCCAGAGTCGAATTTGATCCCGAGGTGAGGCTATTTTGAGCAGAGGCTTTAGCGGACATTGACCGCCCTCCCCAACCCGATTTGCCACCACTACTACTTGATCCCGTCATTAGTAGATCAGCCTCTACAGCATCTACCACAGCTTGATCTGCACAGGTCGCCTGAAGAGCATGAACCAGTCGGTTGAGTTTAATCTTATCCTTTTTCTTATTATTCGCCTTAATAAGCAGATTCCTAAAATGATTCAAGAGAGCATGGAGGTCGAGATAGACTGATCTGCGGATGGCCTCAGAATAATTAGTCTCCAAACGAAGGAGTTGAGTTTGAACCGACTTGATCATTGTGACGAGTCGAATAAGGGCATTACGCTCCTCTGCTGTGTAGTTGTATCGTGTGGCTCTCTCGTAGTTTTCGGCATCTTTTGGACAGTCTCTGTTCGTATGTTCGTCAGCGCAGTGGGCAAGCTTCCAAGTAAATGTGTCGAGGACTTGAACAGACCAAGAGGAGAGGCATTGTAGGCCTCGGAGAGCCAGATCATAAAGCTCCCGATTCTCAGCGACAGAGCGTTCGCTTGTTCTTGTGACAGCAATATTTGTATGCCAAGCAAGATCAGCAGTCAGAGACGTATACTCATTTCTATTAAATAAATAAAAATAATTATTCTATTGAAAAGGTAGGTACAATATCCTGGCTTTATCTTCTATCGAACATCATTAATAAGTTGGATTGGTCAATGTGAGGCTTGACTTCGAAATCTAAAGTAAGGGCATTACGCCTGAAGTCACTTATTTCACTAAGTCGATCATCTGCAGCAAGCATCATGATTTTAAATTTGATAAATTCCGAAGATCAAGACCAATACTATATCTGCGTTTCACACTTGAGAATTTCATATTTCATACTTCGGTATTTCTATTTCTAGGAAACTGAGACATTTGAATTTTGAAAGTAAGTCAAAACGCCTCTCAAATACGAAATGGATATCGATGTTGTGAGGATAAAGATTTACACTCTAGACCACACATTTCATCAACTCGGATTATAACACAAATTAGAATACGTAGAAGCAGAGATTTAGATAGCTTCAAAGCTTTACAGAACAGTCCACGATTATAAACTTCGTTCGTATGGTTTGGATTATGAAAGGCATCAAGTATTCTTTGTTTAATTTCTACATAATAAAGTCGTGAGCAATGGAAATAAAGGAGCGAATTTGCTGAGAGCAACTCACGACCCAACAAAAAAGCACAAAGTGGAGATACTGCGGAACAGATTCGAGTGATGGTGCTCAATGGAGATAAATTCCTCTCAAACAATAAACCTGATGTTATAGGGATAGAATTTAAATGATTACGTATACTCAAGAGACCGAGTCAAACTCCTACTGCATAAATACCACTTACATAAACCGGGACATGTGTGTAAGCAGAACTCCTTGGCTGGAAACCCGATTTCCAGTGCATTCTGGCCATTTAGATGGATCAAATGAAAGCGTTTGCTTCACATAATTGAATGGCTCAACACTCATGTCTCCAAAGAGGTTGACCACTTCGCACTCCTTGAAAATTCGATCAATTTTAGGGATGCTAATCTTCTTCATCATCTTGGGAATAGTTACACCAATCTGTTTCCCCTCCACAGCTTTTGACGAATCCAGAAGATAGAGCGAAAAGGCAATTACCTAAAATGACGGAACAATCAGACACCACAACTGTGAACGACTTACCATAACAAGCGTGTGTTTTTCTTCCGGTAGAACGTAGACACGATTCTCATACATGCTTACGCTACTATTTATAATTTCTGCTAGGATGTCCTCAAATCCATCGATTTCAGTTAGACTATCTTTGAGCTTATCACGAATTATTTTTTGAGTAGCGAGGAAGATACTGACTTTTTGCATTTCATTCACTGTCAATTGTCCATCCGCATTGTCATCTGCACCACCACTTTGCATAAACTGAGAAGCTCTAAGAAAAAATCCTAAATGAATCGGAATTCTTAACAAACCGTTTGAAATGAGAGAAATCATTCTTCATACTGGCTTTCATATTTTTCATCTCATCCAGGAGGGCAAACATCTTGAGCATTTTTCCAAGCATTATCATGTACATCTGGTTCATGAAACCGGATTTGTGATGAGACTCCTTACGAGAGAGTCCTTTTAGTTTTCCCACAAAGCATTCGATGGCACTTTCCTGGAATAACATGAAGGATCGAAGTTTTCTAGCATGAGGCTCGAGAATTTCAAGCGTCTTTTGATATATTTCCAGACGATGCGGTTGCTCATTGGAACGAATCTAAAAATTTTAACGCAAAGCAAACAATCTTACGTGCGGAAGAGCTCGAGAAATAGAACGCCAAGTGTAAAGCATTACGGCATATTCATAGCCTTGATTATACAAATCTTTTAATTCTGCATAAACAATTGCATCCTCATAAGATCCGGCAAATGCAGATTTAAAGGCAATTATATCGCTGAAATTTGTATCAGCATTGGCCTATTTATTAAATTAGACTTTACATTTAATTATACGAACCTGGTAGAGAACAGAGAAGTTAGCAGCCTGAATAACAGGAACATCCTCTGACAATGGAATATTAACTAAATCATGGACTTTTCGAAAAGCATCGCCTATATGATGCGTGTGCTGTTGATCCACATCTGAAGAAGTCATTATTCTAGGACAGTGAATTAAAAGGCCTGATAAAAAAACTAGCCCAACAATTGGCTAAAAGTGCTAAAGGCCACCATAATAGTCGCTAACATATAGTTTACTAATTTCACCAATTGAGAAATAAATTTTTTCATATTTGGTGAACACGAATATGCTTAATGTTTTTGATAACTTAGTTCATATATTTTGATCTCAAATGATTCACAGATTTCATATTACAAATGTAAGGTCAGTAGATTCTTCCGTTTATCTTTTATACTTAAACTAATGTGCTGCTGGATATACTATCAAAGTGCCTAATACTCTTTTTGACTTATGCTGATGACTGGCTATATAGAATCTGAAGCCTAGCCAAAAGAAAAATTTGCGTAATTCCTTTTATTCTAGAGCACTCTGATTATCTTCATTTCTTACCGAGCGCACCCAAAATCTTAATTTATGCCAAAGATGTAGTTATTATGATTTGTATTACTTTTATATCAAAAGTTCAATTCTTAATCAGTGTCGTACAAATAAATGAAGAAATCTGGTTATAGGAAAATGCTAAACCAGTTTATTTATTCAATTATTGGATGTTAGACGGTGAAATATTAGACAACTAAGAAGCATCTAACGCTTAAAGGGTAGTTATTAAGGAATTTAATAAACGCGGAAATGCACTTTTTTCTATTGAATTTTTGAGGTGGTTTTACAATGATACCATTTACACTGACTCACTTGACATTAAGGAAGTAAAAAATTAGTCGTAAAGAATTGTCTACTTAATTTAAGAGTGATTTTCCTGATTTCGACAACTGTCGTCTGCATCAAATCTTTAAATATCAAGTTACGTCCTATAGTACTGTAATTATATGATGCAGTGGAACTGCCAAGAAAAGTGCAATTAATTTTCCCGGAGACAACTAGTTTTCTACTGCCCATGAAACTGTTTCCCACTGAGAGAAGGCAAAATTAATCTATATGATTTATTAATCAGGCGTTTAACACTTGGACCAATTTTGTAGAACGTTTTCCATTAAGATGACAGGGAACTAAAATGGAATTAGTGAAATAGTGTTAATATTCCTACTTGCTATTGGGAGAAAAGAAATTTTATTGAACTTGATTTTATTCGTATGTGAATAACAGCACAAAACCTTAAATATAATGATGAATAACAGTAAATAAATGTATCGAGTTATTATGGACTGTGTGATAATTATCTAGCTGAAAAACATGTATTTAGGTCCCACTATTTTCAACAAACTCTGTTTAAAATGAACTCATGAACTTTAAAGTTTAACTTCAAATTATTTTGCTTAATTAAGAGGAATGTTTCGGATGCTGGTACGATTCTTAATTCATGACAATTAGAATTTGAATAATTAGATGAGGGTAACAAGGACATGAAAATTATCGTCAACGTACCAACGTATAATGAAGGGATATTTAATTGTGGATAAGAATTGCATATTAGTGAAATTAATGAACCAAAATAACAATTATTAAATGAAGTATTCATTCAATTTCCACTCCACTCCGAAATCCATGCAATTCTTCCTCAGATTATGGAATAACAGTTGCTACCTTCTGCCACCTAAAGTACCTCTAATCCCGAGGTAAAGCTACTTTTCTAATCAAACTGAGATATTCCCTTTAAAATCTAATGACTGTAAAGGCTAACAGGAGGCGAAAATCTTTCCCTAGCCAGATGAATGCGAGTTGAAATGGACAGTATGGTGTATTATATAATATCAAAGAAAGGAGAGAAAAGAGAGAACTGGGTTAAAAATCTAAAATGCGTACATGAATGTGGTATTGTGGGTAAAAAATTACTTTGTGTGCCACTTTTTGGCTCTCTAGGCTGAGTAGACCTATGTATCAGCATGCGTATGTAGCGCACACCAATTATTTCGAAAATTCGCAATAATTTTTAGATTCTATTCATCAAACCAAAAATGTAAAGGTAATTTGTTTATTAAACAACAGTCTTCCTTGAAGTGAATCGGTATCTGTATTAGTCATGTTCTCATGCATTATCATAAGTTAAGTAAAAAATGTTTCAACGGATGCTATCTAAATTTGCATACCGTGAAGAATTTTATCATGTTCCTCTCATAAGGAGATGAAGAATTAATGAAAATCCATGAACTGAATGAATAAAATGCTTTTGTACCTTGAAATTGAACAGAAGGATATTCATATTCAATGGAGAGAATAACGTCAATTTGATAATGATCTTCATCAAAACCTCTCTGAATTAAACTTCATATCTGATTCAAATGTTCTGACTTCAATTGTTTTTAGTAAATTAAGAATTCAATTGCAGTATAGCTATTTCCGAAACTCTCTTCCCTCTATTCACAAACGCCTGGCATTTGTTGTATCTTCTCGTATGCCTATCCGATGTGAGGATGTCAGAGTTGCAACTTCATTCTGCCCGACTGTAGTCCATCTCTCACATAAAAGGCTCATAATTCCTTTCTCAAAATCCTACCAGGAGGAAGTTATCCTCCTAACACAAGCATTTGAAGAGCATATATTTAAAAAAGCTTTAATCACTAAAGTTAAATTGATCATTGAATTCTCAGACTTATGGTTATTAACTTGAAGTTTGTGATTATAGATAATTTGTTAATAACTCAAAACCATCTCGAAATCCCCGACGTCCATTTATCAGTCAACTTAGTAAGACCGAGATATTACCAAAGGTCATATCACAATTAGCAAATGGTTATGTTTGTCAAACTGCTATGCAGGTATAGATCTGGTAAGCCAAAAATTTTGATCACTTTTCCCACACTTAAATCTCCCTCTCCTCCTTATCCTTAAACCATCTACAACTCCTTTACCTATTCCCAGCTTTAAACCTACCCTATACTCGATTAACTTCACCACACTTCTCCTTTCCGTCCACTGATATTATTATCTTACCCTAATAGACCATCTGTCTTCATTTCTAGAGACCTGGAACATCTTCACGAATGGAAGTAAAGCCATCCATTACCATTTTTGACAGGCGAAAAGGTCGAGCAGCAGAATCTGAACTTTGACCTGCAAGTTAAAGTTCCAGAATATTAGTCTAGTCGCCCACAAATCAAAGCACACAGTTCGTCCGAGATTCTGCTAATCGTGACCACGAAAGGTGTCCTCAGTGGTTCATTTCTTGGTCTGAACCTTTCTCATAGACCAACTCGGAAATGGGTAGCCGAAATGAGTAATCCCTGTTTGTAAGTCCTTGTTAGATGCAAATTTTTACCATTTAACAGAGTTTTCTAGAATTTGGCTAATCAAGTTTCAAAAATATCTCGAACTGACCCATTATGTGTGTAGAAATATCGAAAATCTTTCAGAGGTCCTCGAATGGCATAAAACAACATCATGAGTAATAAAATAGGTTGTCTCGAATCCCCAAGGGAAATACCGATGTTAATTAAGATGTACATCTCGTATTTGGAGGGAGATGGTACAGATAGGAGATGCCAATCAACACCTGACGATCCCGACAACAGAATCTACAGAAGATCCAGGTGTGTGCGAGTTTCCACGTAGATACCTACTCTGATCCCTGTCATCAGACAGAGTTATCAACGGCCATGCATGACTGAAATCTCACGAGTAAACGTTTGTACATAAACTCTACGTTGTTTATCATTAAATTGAGGTGGCTTCCCTGATCATCTCCATTCTGGTCAAGAGGCATAACTTAATTTATACTCTCTCTTCGACCCCGGTTCATGACCCGCCTTGAAACTAGACCACCTCGGCTTCTACAATCTGGTGACTATGGTCACTTCTACCTAGCTACAAGGGCAAAATTTACTGCACCGAATACCTGCATTAACCTTAGCCATTAGAATCGGTCATATCCCATCTCTAAAAAACAACACAATTATCTAACCCTCATACTCTTTTCATAAAAACAAGTCTATTCCGCAGTTCAAATAAAATTTTATGTTCAAGAAAATAAAATATATACAGCAATACAGTCTACACATCGAGATCTTCAAGTCAACTTCTTCAAGTCAAAAGATGGAGCAATATCATAGTTGAAGTGATAAGCCATAGCAAGATCTTCCAGTTTCTTCGTGCCTCTGGTGGTAATTGGAGGTCCATATCCAAGGAACTTCTCTATACATCTAATCTCCTCCATCAGTTGCTGTACAGTTGCTCCACACATTACACTAGCCAATTCAATAATCCAATTAAGCGAGGCAGAAGCTTCCTTCAACCTCCCTCTCGTCTTCTCTTCCTCCTCAGATCTGCGATCTGTGTAGACATTCACCAAGGAACTCCGATCCACAGGTTCACCTGCCATCAACTTCTGCATTCGATTATTATGATAAGTCAGAAAGTCCAGCACTGGATCAGGAAGGTCAAAAGTACCTAGTCGACGTCGGTCATTTTCTGTGGGGAATCGACAAGTGTGTATTGGGTCGTAGCGTTTATGATATGAGATTAAATATGACCAGTCCTAAAAGGAGAGCAAAACATAATGAAATTCAATAGCTAAACATCTGTGTGTATAAAGCACCTAAATTATAGCGCCGCTGTGTCATTAAATGAATCGTTACCAGTCTCTTCTACCTGCTCTTGGCTGTACAGAGATACAAATAAACGGAGGTGGCATGAACATGGAAATAAATTAACCGATCAAGGACCTCCGATCGTAGTGGAGATAACCTCATTCATGAATCTGAATCGTATAATGAAAAGTGAACATTACTTCCACATTTTGAAAAAATGGACAAATTAATATTCCCGAACTAAAGTCAAGCAAGACTGTGATGCCTGACTTCATTACCCACTTGTTGATGATCCCCTCTCTCGTTTCATACTACATTCGTCTAAGCAAAATACGCACAAAACTACATCGTCCACTCATGACTTTTACAGAAATCCCATCCCAAGTGAACAGATAGAAGGTCAAATCAGTTAATTAAAAATTTACTTCTACACTCTCAATGTAAGGACTGTTTCGACGTTAAGAGCATACCCTTTGCTAAACACCTTTTCCTATTCTGGACCTCCTAGTATTAGGGTTGATAATGTGATAGCATAACGAAACAATACATAAATCGAAGTGTTACTCATCATACGCAGTCTCTCGAACTGATAAGAACTCTGTGTCCTGTCATAAATTTAAAATACAGGATGTGTCCTAGACATTCCCCTTTTATTTGAGCTGCCCGCTAAAACCAAATGAAACAGATCTCTAAAAGAGCCCTCTTTGTGTATTAATTAGATAGAGGTGTTCAGTTACTTTCCTCTCTAATTCTGAGGTAAAATGGAGAAGAGCATTTAGTGGATTGGAATGAGAGTTTTAGCCATTCCGGAATTCATGATTAGTAGTAGGAAAGTATCTCCGTGATGATTAGATCGAGTAATCACAGCTATTCATGGACATTCTTCCCAATTCCAACTCTATCTATATACTTCAGTTCTCTGCTATTAAAGAGCGAATTGGACTGATCGATTTGATAGGGAGAGAAAGAGGGTAAGAGCATGATGAACTAACTTACCTTGACGATCTCCTCCAACTCTGGAGTTCTCTCTTCTCCCTTAGCTACCATATCAAGGAACATCTCGACAGTCAGTTGATGTCTATGTATGAATTCCCATGCAGCATAGACGGCATCACAGTTGAATTCACTCCACGTCTGATGATTGGCATTGAGAGCGATATCGTGAATATTGTCTAGGCCCTGGAAGATTCTGTGCTCCAGAGCCACCTGGCAGGATTTACAGGGAGACGGTAGCACTTCCTCGATTGATGTGATTTTACTCACCTCATCGTCGTCATCTACCAACGAAACTTCTGTTAATTTGCTACATAGCTGTCGCAAGGGCTCGCTCAATCGGAGCTTTGTTTCTTTCTAGACGTGAAAAGGAGGGCAAAAAGGGGTTAATTTGCATACTCAAGACTGGAAGGTAATTGGTCAAACTCATTTTGAAATATGTCGACCCGGTTATCAAAATATAAGCTTCCTAAACCCATTGGGAGAAATGTTCACAACACTTGACTTAGGTAGAGAGGTATTTTGGAGCTGCTCTTATGAGAAACTCACATTCTGCCTCCACACTTCTTGGCCAGCATCAACCAGGGCGCTTGGTTATCACCGCCACAGGATGTGCACAGATTTTCGATTACTTGTCGCCTTCGCTCGCACATGGAAATGAAATCTTCTTAATGCTGTAGCACTGGTCAGTCAGTATATGTCAGTCTACTAATAGTACGATTAGAGGCATAGTTACAACAGGGAGGAAATAGGGTAAAGGATAGGAAGATTTGGTTCAAGGGAATCGTTGTGCCGGAGGAAAAATGATCACTAAAATAATGCAAGAATATTGCTTCCTTCTCTGTGAGCATTCGCATACCATTGGTAGCTTCAGACATCACCGAATTCCTTTGAGGTGAGGACTAGAACTTTCAAAGACAGGAATTGATCAGAAGACTAATCAAAACTGCATATTAAAGCCGTATTTAATCGGAATAATTTATTAATAAAGACGACAACGAAGAGAAGTTTTCAGTGAATTACAATCCTTCTCCTTCTTCTTCTGGGGCTAAGCTCTTGTGACAGCCTAGATTATATAAAATGGTTGCGCACTCCTACATCAATGACAGCTTTACAATAGTAGCAATACGGTTAACTTAACATTAGCTAGCTACATATCTATTGGTTTATAGTGATCGATTCATTGGTATCTCCTTACTTCACTTACAAGTGCGAAGAATCAATGATGCCGGGGTCCTCATGTTGATCTTTCACTTGAAATTTATGTCCAAATATGAAGTAGTTGATTGACTTCTAAATGATTGTAAAAGGCACAACTCACCGATGCGACTTTGCGAGTCTTCCCAATGGATTTTTCACCCCAACCCAAGTCAGTTATGGGATTGAAGTCGGCATCCGGCCCCAAGAACTCCTCTGTGGTCGTAGCCTGGCGGCGCAAATCGCGGAAAAGAAGAGCCGAGTAAATTGGAGCGTCGGCCTCATTTTTAACGCGGTTGCGATGTTTCATACCAACTTTCAAACAACCGGTAAAATTACTCGCCCACTCCAGGTAGATGAAGGGTTTGTCAGTACCACTTATCACCGTAGTAGATTGAATGCTTTTGCGTTCTTCTTTGAGAAGATTTTCCAGACATCCGTAGAGTTTTGGGTTACTGGACAAGAACTCAAACACTTTGGAAAAACAACGCTGGAACAAAACACAAAAAATATCAAAATAATTTATGGAAAGCCTAATCGAATATTTTCGGCGAACTCAAGCGAAACTCATAAGCTTCATCCCTCATGCACTGAATTATCGATTTTTGTATTTCCACGTCAATTCATGCTAACTTGCCTTATCTATACATATATATATATATATATATATAATATATTGTTATTAACATAGATCCACTTAGACCACGCCTCCTGCAACAGTCAGACATGTTTTACTTATTCTTTAATTAAACTAATTATCTTTAATTATTTAATTATATATAAATATGTGGTAACTCTTCAACAATTCAACTTACTTCATATACACCGTCCAATTTGAACATAGAGCGTGCAGAGAGGACAACAATGGCCATTGCAAACACTTCGGCTCGCAAGTAGCGTTGGAGAGGAAGGTAGAAGTGCATTCCGACCTCCTTGTCCTTCACCTCCTCTCGCACTCGAACACCTAACCTGCGAATCCAGCTATCAGCCAGCAGATGAATCTCATGTGGCAGGCCCATCCATCGAAGATATCGATGTACCATTTGACAGAGTGGTAACCTATAAGATAGACGTGTCTACTTCAGTACAGTTACTTTTACATGATTCGTACTACTGCAACTTTTGTACCAACTAAATGTTCCTTAGATATGAGAATAGAACACCGTTTACTGTCTGCTAACATCTTATCAACTCTAAGCGTAACAATAGGTTTTTCAATTAATCACCAAATATCCAAGCCAAGCTCAATGGATACCATTAAAGTTTCGGGTTCGGATTTTTGTAATTTTACTATCTCCGCACCTTCCAATAAATGTATAATTTATAACTATGAACACCTGTGCCTTTGGTACCATCTCTAACTTTATGTGCGTTTTCCTATCACATGAACCCAACAGTGCCATTTCAACTTCAGTTCTAGCCATACAAATTAAGATCAACCGTTACTTTCAAAACGTAGGCGTTAGGATTCTGAAGTTGCCAATAACATAATCAGGGGTTTATGTGATTCTCAAACCCAATAGTGTTAGCAACCGATGACTTGGAGAGAAGGAGGATATCCTCCAGCCACTTATATGAGAAACACGCATTCTACTATCCCTCTTGTTGACAAGAATTTATTTGTGAGGTTGGTATCGATCATATGACTTCTGACGTGCACGCTGACCATTCCATCATTGGTGCACAACTCCCCGCCTCTGTCATTCACTTCAGACGCCTACTCAAACTACTCTATTCACATTCAGTTAACCTGTCTCTCTCATTTTTATGATTTGTAGTGAGTTGTGTCAAAATCTCAACAAGAGTATTCAAAAGGGAAATAACTCCCAAAAGACTCCCCTAGATTTTGAATGATAATCAACTCACATTCAGCCTCTTTCATTTTTGATCAATATTAACCAGTGTAGTTAGCCAAAACACCAAATTTTAACGTAAAAGTTTTCTTTCATCATTACCATCTTAAATGATAGAGCGTCTGATTGGTATGCGAGAAGTACTCGGACAGACGACCAGATACTCAAGAATATTTGCTGATTGCGCAGTGCTCAACGTGCACTTCTGCCAAGTCAAAAGTGACAAGATCAATGCCCATTGGTGCACACCCAGTGAACTAGTTAATTCTGATCAACAAGAGGAGTCGTAGAATGTGAGTTTCTCTAAAGAGTGATTCAAGAACACCCTAGGTAAATGTTGTGAACACTTTCTCTAATGAGCTTAGGAAGCTTTTATTTCTTCACTCGCCTTGGACGCATAGAGTATCCAATCATATGAATCAACTGATTTATAACCTTGGAGAGAAGATTGGGGTCGGGTACACGTCGTCGATCAAAGACAGATTGGATGGCAGAATGATTCCAACTCAAATGTTGAATAACCAATTCATCAGCCTAGAATTGGAAAATGATAAGAGCGAATTAACCTAATGACTTACCTTAAGATAAGGAATGTCCTTAATTTTACACATTGTGGCAAGGTCCTGCATAGAGAAGTACTCGTGTATATAAATGGGAAACCTTTTAGGATCATGCTCAGAAAAGTACACAACTCGTGTCTTCATGAGCATATCCATCACGCTGAGGAAAATGAGCCCCAAATTATACTCCATTAGCCTGTTCTCTGGCCACCGGCCTACTGTTCCACGCCAAAAGAACTGCTTAAAGGAGAAATCCATCTTGGCCAAGGGAATAAGTCGCATGCATTTAACCAACTCATCATAGAACTCAGAAAGCTCAGTGATATCGGTAATCTGAGTGAAGGGTTCCAGTTTTGTTATTTTATCCTCGAACGTCCTCCCCTCGCCTTCTTCATCTTCATCATCATTGGAGTCAATATCGAAGATATTTTCAGTTGTTCTAGAAGGCCTGGGAGTAGAAAGGGGAACTTTGCGAGCACGTTTTCTTGGCGGACATGTCTCTCCTGATTGTACTGACGACGCCTCAATCACCTCAGTCCCTTCCTCTGATCCTTCTTCATACTTGTATCCACCTTTACTCAACTTCTCAATAATTGACTTTTTCCTGAAAGGGTATAGAATGACCCGAGTTTAAACTTTATTCGTGAACCTTATTACTCCTATATGCATACAGGAGAGCTGAGGGGTAGTCTCATGAAGCCTCTTCAGTGAATAACTCGAATGGGAGCTCTAACGGTTAAACTCTCCTCATCGTCTACAATTTCCTCTGTCCATTATTTATTGCAGTCGTAGGATAACCTACTTGTTAATATTCTGTGGTTAACAAACTCCGCCAAAAACCGCAATCCCACAAAAATAAGACACATTCAAACACCCCTAACTTCTAACTTTAAATACAGTGAGACTGGTAGATAAGTGGCCCTGGAATAAGCCTTTATTCATCCCAGACTTTACGACTAACAGTTCAATAGAATGGACATCTTAGTTAGCAGTAGTTAGCATATTGCAACAAGTGCAATTTTAACTGCAGACAATATTAAATAATCATTCGGTATGTCTGAAGTTTCAGACGTAAACAAGCTGTATTCTACTATCAAACGAATAGGATAACAGAGCACATGCCACTAGAAATCTTCAACCCAAATTACAACATTAAAATATCACAGATCAAGGTCTTCAGGACAAGTTTACCGAGACCATAATTGTTTTTTTTTAAGGTGAAAACCAAACTTATACCTACCTAAACGCAACCAAACATCAAAGTCAGAAAGAGGTACCTATTGTTATCGGAGTTTTAAAGGACTAAGTCCTCACATTTGCAATTTCTTTTCCGTTAAGTTAAAGACTTACCCATCTAATCAATTTCAACTCACAATTCATCATTGTCTCATCAACTGAAGAAAAAACTAAAAAAACTTACATTACATGTGAAAAGGGTTCGAACAGCGGATTAAGCCCTGGTTTATTCGGGTCAAGGAGACCACTCATTCCAGTCCAAACAACACCAGGATTCACAAGACGTCTATAGACACGAAGAACGTCGCGATGACGCTTAATTACCTCGTCTTCCGACCTCTTCCCCGTTGTCGCGGCCACTTCCAAGCCTCTTTTAGGTATTATAATTGGTAGAACTCTACTGCGGCAACTGCGTCCATCCCTTGAACACGCTTCAATATAGGCTTTGCGTGAATCTAGGCTCTTTTCGAATGCTTGCACGGATTTTCGAAAGCCCACCGCCCAATGTTTTCTGCCTATCTCACCGATTACTTGCAAGTAGGTTTTCCAATTTTTATCGATTGCATTTATGAATTCCCTCGAAGCCTGCTGATAGCATTTTGGAGCTGGCATGAGGAATTCTCTTTTAAACCTCTGTGCGCTTGTTTTGAATATAAGCTATAGAGGAAGAAAAGTCAAATTTCCCAAATATGAAAACTTACATTAATAGCTTCACTCATGCGCCATTTTCGACAAGGAGTGACTGTGGAAGTCTGAGATACATCGTCCTGTGAGACTTCAGCTTGCATGAGCTGTTCAGTCGTGTGTTTTGTCTCCACCGTAATTTTCTGGCTTAGTAAATCTACTGCTGACTGTTGTGTACCAAATCGACGTAGACCATCGGGTCTAAGACCAACTGGAGCTTCATCCTAGAAAACAGCAAAGTTGAGTTTAACAAATAAATCAACTTGAAATAGCACAATAGCAGGAGAACTAAAGTAGATAACACTTAGTCAGGACATACAGGCACCTTAACGGGACAAATTTAAAAGGATAAGAATTAACATACATTACGATATGTTAAGGAAATAAAACTCACATAAACCAAGCCTTCTGTATAATTGGTAACTAAAAGGCAGTCTTGGCAAACGTAATGACAGGTTACCTCATCAAGTTGAAGGTTCTCACTTTCACACTCGTCACAACGCATTCGTCTCATCCCGATTGATTGCTATAAAATAAAAAACAAGGCATCAATACAAATACGAGAGAATGATAGCGGCTGATAAAATTACACAACTCAATATCACAAGCCATTCAAGCTTATCTAAGCGAAATAAATTAAAAAGCAATTAGAAACCACTCACAATTACTGAAGCGTGAGCAGCTGATATTTGAACACGAGGATTAATTTCATCAACTTGAACAATATTAGTGGACTTCAAATAATACTTTTCGGAGACCTATTTTAACATAATATTTAATATTTTTTAAAGAATGTATATTTTGCCATGTTATAGTTATAAGCATGGTTTTAGTTCATAGAAAAGCAATCGGAATCAAGGCATGGGGAATTTTATGACTTCCCCTGGTTATTGCATGATTTTAACATCGCTATACTCATATTAAAATGAAACTAAAATATTGATTTATTTCTACTAAGCAAAATATGTGTTGCTTATTATATTAAGAAACTCTTGTTCTACGTAGGTCCTTCATTCTTTCATCATTTTTGAACAGCACATAGAGTGTGGCATCCAATCGTCAATCGAAGCCAATCATTGTGTGATTCTTAATCGGGTTGACATCAATATATATATGCATATGTATATAACTGATAAATTGAGAAATACGGAGGAATTTTAGCTACCCAAATACTACAAACCTCAACAAAATTCGAATTTTAACATAGATTTGGATAGTAAGTATTTTATCATAAAATATCTAAAAATTCCCTTTGGCGGGCTAAATTTGTCGTCATAATATGTATTAATTCCCTTAATAGGATATGGTTTCACAGTGGATGAACAAGGGTTTTATCTTGAGTGAGCAAAGCTGACGAAGCTCTGCTAACTTAAAATTTTTAGGTATATCACCTCTGCTGTGTTAAAACTGTAAGCTATTGTTAGAAGAAATGATAATTATTTTCCCCCGCTCCCAATATTTCTTCTATGAACAAAAATGTATTTTCTTTCTTTATTTCCCCACCGATAAAAGACACTTAATAATTATTCGTATTTGTTTAAGCTGATACCGATTGAGTGTGAGTTTCGTTAATACACGCGTGTTGACTATAACGTGCCTTCTTATCTGCCGGGGGTTATTAGCTTCTGTGTTAAGTTGCTATATTACCGAGTTTTCTAGATTGTTGGCTCTGGGAAATTACTATCCGAACTCCTAGTTGGTTACGTTATAGCAGCTATTGAATATCATTTGAGATTATTTGACCTTCTTATCCATTGGAAGAAATAATAAAGTGGTTAGACCGAGTCCTTCTAATTAAAAACGGTCAATGTACATTGAGAACCGTACACAAGTATTTATTGCAATCCAGAAGATGAATCATGAACCTTGAATTTTTCGAGGTGAGCTACTCATTTCCCCTATTATTGTACTATCTGATTCCAAAAACCGAACGAAGTTGCGCTCATTATAATTTTGATCTCATCTTATTTCTTATCCGGTTATTACCCACAGTTAAAAGTCGAGGACATTTTTGTAGTCAGTAAGAATAATTAGAACAGTGACAGGTAAGGCTGAAAATTATATCGGTTCATAATTAAATGATCAGAAAAGATATTAAGAGTTAATTATATTCTTCTGTTGGAAGCCTCGTATTTTGCACGAATATTTGAAATCCTAGTTATATCATTTAGCGTCTACAGATCTCGTTTGTTATGACAAATTATCTTCTAGGTAATATACTATGCCGAAAAACTCGAAAGAAAATTCGAGTTCAAGTGCAAATCTTCTCTCTGATTTGATTTCATTCTTCAAATTTGTTTTCTGTTATAAGAACGGGACCAAAATCTAATTCTGAACAGGATTCTCTAAGACTGAAATAGTTTCATTTTAGAAGTCTTATGTGCGTATCTTCATTTCTCGTAATGTAAACATAAGACATCTGCTGTGGTCAGCAGATGTCTGTCAACACCTGGTGATTAGGAGTGATTGACTGGCGATAAGATCTTCATTATAGTGTCCACAGGTGGTCGCGCTATATCTGGACAGATGTCGATCATCACGCCGAGAAACCAGCAACAAAGCATGACTGACGTCCATCGAAGTAATGTTCTATATATGAGCCCAATTTTCTAATTAATCAATTTGGGGTGGCCTGCCTGCCACCTCCGAACTGATCTGGTGACATGAAAGACTTGACTTATTCCATCTATTCGATCGAAGTGGCCTTGATAGACCCCATAACGTTATAACATTATCCCAGGGAAGTGATAAGCATAATTGTTATAATCTGCTCTTCTCCATAGGATACCGTAACCGACTCTTAGATTCTCTAAGACATTGCACTAATTACAAACGCGACTCGACAACACCACAATGCAAAATGACCCAAACCACTACATCAATACAAGACGCACGTTTTCGTATCGATAGGTCGATTTATATTATGCCCATAATGTAAATAAATTCGTTCGAATGAAAGGAAATTAAAAGAAGCAGGAAGTAAAGGTGGAAAATAAGGAATCTTGCATATAAAAATTAAATTGGAAAAATATTATTTTCCTATATGTAACAGTTACAAAGTAATTTAAGTATTGAATCCAAAATTCCTGAAGTTTTTTAATTATTTTTATTTGTAAAACAGAATTTCCCAGCAACATTACATTTCTTATTTCACGCTTATTTCGATGGCTCTATTTATCGGGTAAATTTTCCCTCTCCCCTCCCTTCTCCGCCTTAGAAATACATGAAAGCTAGAAGTTTAACTCTTTGGTGTTTTTATTGCCTGATAATTATTCCGCATTGATTACAATAGCAAAAGGTGACAATTCTCTCATTGTATCTTGATTCGCACTATTTATCACAACTAGTGTTTATGCTCATTCGTTCCCCTTCCAATTCCCCTTTCCTCCCTGCCCTTTCCATTTTTCTCTCTCATGACCTCATGATTTTCCAATGCGCACTTGGTTCTATTCAACTCTTGAACTTCATATTTTGTGAAAGGTTGTTGTATCCCGTAAGCCCTCAGTTTTGTAAGTGGACAGCTCAAGGCTGAACTTTAAAACTATAATTTTTAATGTAATTTTCAAACGCATTTTTCCATTATCATCATCTTGCATGGTAACGGACCATAATTTGTGATCTTTGAGTCAAGACCCCATCTGTTTTATTCAAAGTGCAGACTATTGTTGCTGGAGTAACATTTGTGGAAAAGTAAGTTGCTGCCAAATTGTCTCATCAATAGAGGAGGACTGGTTTAAGTGGTATTTACTGTTTACTTTGAGATTGTAGTGAGTAGTATTAATAAAACGTATCTCAAACCGGAAGGTAATATTTAGCTTAATAAATCTAGTTGTATTTTAAACGAAAATTGCCACAATTCTGAAGTAAATAAAAATTTATTGAAAATTTGTTTTGTTATCCTGTCACTTCTTTTCGAAACAGATATGCAAAAAATGTCAGCCTCTTTTATATATCGAAATATTTTTAAGATAAACAATAAGGTTAGAATTTTGGTTTAATTCATTTGATGGGATTGAAGCGCGTTTCCGCATTCGTCTATTCTAACACTTAAAAAATTTTGCCTTAGATTCTGACTCTTACTTGCTATGAACATTAGAAATTCAATTACAAAAAGATAAATAGCGCACATGCAACAGTAAATTAAAAATTGCCGTATAGGATTATGAAGATTGACATTAAGACTTTTAATCTATGTAGATCTTATATATATAGTTAACATGCTCGTTATTGTCAAATATCACTATAACAAACTTCAACTTAAATTCGCACAGTGAATGTAAGATTCGGTTCCTTTCTGAATCCTATACGCCCACTTTTCAGTTAGTATTTCAGAGTCAAGTTAATATGAAATAATGTCAACTTAAAAGGCCTTCTTAACCCCAACCTGTAATATTTTTCGTTAAAAAATACAGAAATGAAGCAAGGAGTGCAATTAAACCCTTTGCATTCTTAAATTTATGACAGTTTTGAGGTGTTTAAATTAACCACGTCACTAGATTTTGGAGAGCATATCCTTTTCAAGGTTATCCCTGCGGCGTATAGTCTCAGTTAGTATGTTTTTTCTAATAGTTTGGCCATAAAATTATTAATGTTTTACTTGTGTAGTTAGCTTACATTTAGTTTGAAATTTTTCGTGCTGGCTAAATTTGTGGGACGCTTCGACACCTGTTCTATGAATAAGATTAGTTAAACTTATTTCTCTTCTGATTTCCGAAAGAGAACAGTCTACTTCGCTTTTTCGTTCTAGACTGATCGAGAATGTCCGACCACGAAGCTATATTAGAGAAATTACAGAAGATTTTTGCCCCTCCCACAGCCGAGTCTCTTGGTAAAAAGGCTTTGGCTGGAATCGTAAGTTCCCTCACATTGTATTTAGTTACGTAACATTTTTTAGCCACTTGCTCCTCGTACCAAGAGGCAATCGGGTTGTAATCAGGATGCTGGGATATCTTCTGTCTCGAAAGTTGTTGACGCTTACCAGGACGATCCAAGTTGGCGGAAACCTCGTCCAAACACTCACGATTATTGTGACAGTTGTAATTGCACTGAAGGTGATCGTTTAGTTTGTGATCGATGCCCAGCCAGCTTCCATCTCGAGTGCCTTGATCCTCCTATGGATCCTCAAAGTGCCCCTACTGGAATTTGGTACTGTCATCGATGCACCATGCTCGCCAAGGTAAGATTTATGATAGCAGCATGGTCTCTTTTCTGTTCACTTTTGTTCCGGTAATTTAACCAGACTCGAGGTTTGGAGACATTCATTTTGATGTGAGAAGATGGTAAATGTCGATCTGGAGTCCATTTTCTTTTTCTAGATGGGATTTACTGATTGAATGGCTGGAATTTCGTGCACTGTTCATGGTAGATATGCATGCAATCTAATTGGTAGTGATTATTTGAGAGAATACGAGGGGAAGGAAGTGGTTGAGGCGCGTGCTATTGCTTTTCTTTACTCCATAAATCGATATTTTTGACATCGCTATTATCGAATTTTACTCCCGAGCCCTACCACTGTGGCTAATCTACCCATAAACACACATACACTCACACCAAATGCGTGCGTACACGCGCGTCCTGCTAATTGGATGGAACATTCGAGACATTACGTCCATGAACCCTCGCATTTTTTTTATTTCATTGGTCTGTCCCTTTCGTTACATAACGCAGTTGAGTAGCTCGAGTAATGATCTACTTAAGTCATTGTCTTAGTTCTTACTCAGGAGAGTCGTTATTGTTTTAAGCCGTTGGTCTTACTCTCTCCAAGAGAGATACATCCAGTGTCATGAGCGGTGTTCAAAGCCGTCAAATCTTTACAGAAATATATTTGTTTCTCCTCAAAAATTTCTTGGAGTTGGGAAGTATATTAGCATTGATAACAGTCGAACATTAAGGATGATGTCGCAATAGCCGACGGCTTACCCACTTACTTTTGGGACGGAATTGTGCTAGCAACTTTCCTAATTAGATAAGAAGAATTTTACGGTGTTCAATATTACATTTATCCTCTGATGAAGATGCAGCGATGGGTTCTATCTCCTATTTTTAGTCCTGAAATGTTTAGTTTACACACCAATTAGAGTTAGTTTTTTTCCAATCAATGCCTGTGCAAATGATTTAATTTCGAAAATACCAGCACTAAATTGAGATTAGAAGGAGTTCTGATAGAGAAACTGAAAGAAAATGAAGTCAGATTGTGGACCTGCCTCATGTTATTTAGATAAACTATCACTTACAGGTAACAGTTTGAAGGTTACCGGAATAAAAGTTATTGTAGTAATCTCAAAAGATCAAAGGTTTATGATTGCAGTTAACAAGATTTTCTCATTATTTTGGCCATTTTAGGAGGAAGAGGTCCAAGAACGTGAAAGCAATGCATCTGCAAATGGCGAAGCGAAGAAGGACAGGAAAAAGTCTCGTCAAAATGCTAATGAGGATGTGCATTCTCCCCTCAACTTCTTCATGAAAGTTAACAAGTACTGGAGGATGCAAAATCCCAAGGAGTTTTCTCTTCCCAAAGAACTTATACCTGGCATCAAACTTCCAGGTCAGTAACCAGCAGGGGTTTGAAACTTGATCAAACATAAGCACTTTTGCATGCATACAGTGCTGTAACTCATCCCTC
>CAADRB010000010.1:3829091-3846395 GCA_900708905.1 Hymenolepis diminuta
ACATAAATGAGGTCGCTCCAACTTCGTGGGCGGAAAAACTGAGGTATTATCGTGGTGAAAAAAAGGTAATTCTGAAAATTGTATAGAGAGTTATCCTTCAAAGTATGATAAATTGGGACTCCTTTTAAATTTAATTATCTCCCATAAGAACATATCTGGAGGGTGATTTGTATTAGTACCTTGTCTACTTCTTAGCACAACCATGAACTGAACCGAGAGAACAGAGCATTTTCTCATTCCTCTATCAGGCATTAGTATTTGTATGTGAATGTATATGTAAGCTCCTTTGTTCCGACAAAACAAATAGCATAGTCATGGTGTTTATGTTTTGTCCGGAAATAATTAATTCCACCGGGTTGTCTCTAAGCCGCCAATCACGACGAATTCGCACATCTCTCCTGAAGGCTTGACATTTATTTGAGGCTGAGCTGTTATCAATCTCTCGATATCAATAACATGAAGACAACTTGTATTCTTATATAAAGACTTTATTTGATCAATGAATTGTCCCGGATTAACTGTATTCCTGTCTTAACCTTCTTGTTTTAGTTTGAGTTAACGTAGTCTAGCGATATTTAATGGGTAGTTAGATCTTAGCAGCAGAACCAGATTTCCTAGCAGTACTGCAGCGTAGAAGGGCCATACTTTACAAAAGTGATCAACTGAGCAGTAACAAAAGTGCCATAATCTCTTTTACTATGTGCCGGCACATTCTTAAATGATGCAAACATCTGGAGTTCTTTACTCCATATTAGTGTAGTTAAGGTGGACCTAATAAAAACTTATATGAAACTCACTAATCCGAAAGGATTAGCAAACCATGCATTCAGAGTTGTTAAGTTAAATTAGGTTAAATCTTTTTGTCCGGATGAAGTATGATTGGGAATATACATTCCGTTACGGAGAATTCAATAGAAATTATATTAATCTACCATAGTTAGATGCCGTATATAACTTCTTACAAATGGAAGTTGATTTCCTATTATTTGTTTTCCCGTTTGATCCTGCCGCCTTCTATGCACTTTTACCATTCAAACAAGCTGGATGTCTGAGTGATTCTCTCCGTTAGTATCAGTAGTAATCTCCTCTCTTCCAGTTTCGGACATAGTAAATATTGTCATAATTGAAGGATTTAAGAACCACCCATAAGAAAATTAGTCACAATGGATTGATAGTTAAAGGTCTAAATATAGGGCATACATTATACCACTTGGGATAAAACATTAAAAAATCCGTAAGTACTAGTGCCAGATTGTTAGCAGGATCTCATGTCAAACCGGTCGCCATAACGAGGAATCATATCGACTGCATAAAATATCCGATCAGGCATTAGATACTTGAGTACATTGTTCGCTAATTACCAGGTCAAAACAGCCTCAGCTATTCAACTTTTATAATAAACGAGGCAGGAGAAATGAACTTGATATTGCTAATTAAATGAAATTCAAATATCATAAATATCATGAATATATTAGTCTTATATCGATAATCTAGAGTACTACGATAAAGAAATGAGATTTTTATGCTTTTCCGAGGTACATCTGACCAATCAGATAGCAACTCAAGAAATTGTTGGTGTTTAGCATCCAATATCACTTAAAACAAAACAATGGTCGCAATGGTTTGACATACCACATTGGAAGAGGCAAAAAACCATCATGCCGTTGTATCACGTATGTATTATACATAACTTTAAGGAAGTTTTTCCATTACATTCATTAAAATTATCGAAGTCGATCAAAACTGATTAAACTCAATTGATCCGGTAACAGAAATATTAACCAGAATACTACTTCGAATTTCCTAAAGAATTTGTATATACAAGTATACATTCCCTTCTCTACTACTACTGATTTTCTAGCCGGAATGATCTTGGCGGAAACACAATTCATTAGCCTGTAAACACATGTTTATTCACTAACTAATCCATATCGGAATTAAGTACAAACAAACACAAATGAATTTACGCTGCAGCGGAAGTAAGCAGGATTAAACGTTGTGCAAAATTGGCTTCTATGTTGGATTCTTCCGCCAAGTTATACTTACACTTAAACCTCATTGTTACGCGTAAATAATCGGGATTGTAGGCACTTTGCAAGCCACCAAGCATATTAAAACTGAAGAACTGAGCGTAGGATAAGTTATCAACCAACCCGGCCCGGTATGGGAAAACATATGCCTGTATGCAGACTGTAGAAAGTGGCTAGAACAGGAGATATACTCGCCCAATGACCCATGCTGCTGTGATCATTGCGACAAGATGGTCGCTTCCTTTTACATTTGTACTCTTGATCCATATTTCCATCTTTCATACTCTTATGGATCGATGTACACTTTCCTTTTATATTGCCATATCTATTAGATGTACTTAAACAACGACCCCTATAATTTCCTTCATTCTCATATGAGTCCCCTAACGGGGTTGACTGTTTGACTGTCACCCATTGATATAGACATTTGATTTCGCTATAGTGCAATGGCGGACTCAGTCATGGTACATACTCTACGCAGCAAATAGAGATTGTTAAAAGTAGTGTGAATAGAAGGCCAGTATCTTCCAATTAGAATGCTGAACCTCTTTCTTTAAGTAAGCACCTAGTTCGAGTGACGTTCAATGATGATACGTTTTCTACCATATATGGTGTCATGAAAGGATACCGCTGGCATACCGATTTGAATATATTCGACACGTCTAAACTATGTACACAATTTTCATCCTTTATCCATTAGATTTTCAATTATTGGATTTCCGTGTTCGTGCATATGAATGCAATCTTGTCACCACTGAAAGCATTGCCTAATCTGGAAGCAAAATATTTCTATTGTATCCATATCTGAGTAAGCAAATGCATTTTCTTAATAACAGAACTATCATCTGAGTGACTATTCTCCTCTTTTCGTCTATAGCGATGGAATATTTCAGGGGACATCTGGCACAATCACAGAGAAAGCCTTGATTATGTTGGTGGCCACCTACCTTTCTGAGAGTGACAACACAGCTTTATATTTACATACAAGCTCATATCTGCCAATGACCCAAATTTAGCCAGCTTGTTCCTGCTTCCGGTTTCTAATTTCTTGAGTGGAAAAAATTACAATTTGAACAGCACCAATTAATAAATATAGAATGAAACTTAGTGCGCAAAAAAACACCAATTTCTTTTTAATTCAGTAAGCACCAGGATTTCGTTAACATATTTAATCAGAAAAAGTATTTAAGTACTGAATGTGAAAACTACATTTCATAAGAAGTTCTATAATGCCGAATGGTGTTAATTAAATGTGATGACGGTACTCCAGAGAGAGCCTGAAATCGAATGTAATGTGAAAGTGTACTGGTCGAAACCACATGCAGCTAAATAGATTCCTCAACTTGATCGCTTATTTTTAAATCCGACCTGCACACTGATATCTGGACATGTATAGGACAAAGTCAGCCGGTAATGAAATTTTCGGGGAACATTTTAAGTCCCTATTTCAAACCTAACAGCCTACTGAGAAAATCAACAAGAGAAGTAGTAATTTGGAGATTTTGAATAGAGTTTCATCCGATCCTGAATGCTGGAATTATATATATATATATTCAATTTGTTAAACATTTCTTGCTATTAAAAAGCAGTGGTTTAAAGATGTACAGGCTAATTAGACATACTCTACATTGATATAGTTGAGATGATTATTTTAAGCATTCAAAAAGATAAAATATGTGATATGTGTGGATGCCCAACTGGACTACTTAACTCTTGTTTATCAGGAAGGGTGATAGAATGTTAGTTTTTATAAAGCAACTTCAGGATGTGTGCTGTGGGTTTGGAAACATAAAATTTGACGTGGTGTTTAAATATGCTTAATTTTATGCAAAAGATCATCGTTTTTACGACCGAAAGAAGCCGCTTTCCTAAATGTATATCATATAAAAGTTAAATCATTTGGGTTAAAGAGGAAAAACGTTTAGTTCACGCATGAAAAAACTTATATTTTGCTGCGAGTCACGGTATTTCTCTATTTATTGAATTGATGCGGAATTACAGTTATATAATACCGCACGGGCTCTGCATTTATCGTTAGGGCAAAATCTACATGGTTATCGAAGAGTGCTGTAGCTTACAGTCATTGCTGCATGCTGGTTATTGCTTTAGTCACAAAATAAGATATAGGAAATGGAAATTAGAACACGAAGCGTTATGTTTATATTTAATCGAAGTATGCGATATTAAGAAAGTAGTTAATTAAAATTATGTGGAATCGAAATAGGTATAGAAGTTAACATTATGATATTTAGAGTTGTGTAAGCTTCGTCCGTCTGTGTAACCGAAAGAAGCATAAATATTGACAACCCTTAAACAGGCCACTAGTAGGCCATTATAAAAAAACTTCGAATGGAGACAGTGTTACAACGTTAAGAGCCTAATTTCTGCTACCATGATCAAGGCGTTCAGTAGATATTTCTAGTGTAAATAAATATTTATTAAGACACATCATATAGTTAATGCAATCAAATATGAAGAGCCATAAAGTCTATAAGATGAATGAAATTAGGAAATAAGGACCAAAGAACCATAAAGATTGCAAATTGTGGGAGCAGGTGGCCATTTCCTCTCATGTCTGTCTAGCTCCACCACGAGAGAAAATCGATCGATGACTATGTAGCCTGGTCTAGCCAATGGCTTAGAGTGTAACTAACCCCAACTAATTAATTACATCGCAATAATTATCTTACACGTAGAACTGTTGACAATGATGTCATCATTTGCCAAAAATGTGCAAAACCTAAGTGTGTATAACGGATATTGTCACAAGCTCTGGGCCTCTGATCGTTTGTATGACCGCCTACTGATAATGTGGCAGATATTGTCGCCTAACAGCGAGCTTTTACTCAGCATGAGTTTATAGCAATTCGTTAAGGACAACGCGAATCTGAGGTGGAGAGAGTATAATCCCTAGAGGAACTAGTTATAGATTGAGAAAGTGAAGCGCACGCTTGCAGGCAAGCAGACTAATGGGAAAGCCGAACTGGGAGAGTTCAGTGTGGCCAATGACCAGATTAGATTACCTGGTCAGCCATCATTATCGCTCGCAATGGGAGTAAATTACGCCTCCTCTCTCAATTAGTAATCTTTATGCCTTTTGGTCCTTCCTTTCGTCGTATAGACTTTATAACTTTTCATATTTACATGCCTTATCTATGTGAGGTGGTTTAATAAAGATTAATTTAGACCATGCTATCCATACAAGGCTATAGTTGAAACTGATCCGGTAAAGGAAAGAGAAGGCAAAATTTTAGTCATTTCAAGACTCCTCGATAATTCGAACAGACTACTTATAGGAATAAGCCTTCATATGATTGACATTTGAAGGTCAACCCACGGCAGAACGACGACAGTTTTATCTGGGTTAACTGTCAAGCTATTAATAACAGGATGTGTTCACATACTGATAAGACTGGCAGATAACTTGGAGACCATCTGCGGAATGTGAATTGTTCATCCCAGGACAAAACATGGAAGCTGTGACATTGAGTTATGTTAATGGGTTTTCTACACATGAATAAGGAAGTAGGAAGCTTGGCCTTAAACAGGTTTTATTAAAGAACATCTCATAAACAAGGCTAGATAGACAGAATGCCTCTAAACTCAGAAAATTATGAAAGCATCCACTTTCTTTAAAGAAAAAGCGATTGTTATCCATAAGATCCTTTACGTCAGCAGTCAGTATCATTACGGACATATTTTAATACATTGGCTAAATAAATAATAACTTAGGTATTACGTATTTGATGTCTTATATTGTTTGCTGCTGATATCTCAAACATTAAAATACCTCTAGTTACAAGCAGACAAGCATAAGTGTTTTGAGAATATGAAAAAGAATTCCGATTAAAGTAAAAGATCACGGACATTGGTATATTTTTACCACAAATTTTTATATATTTTTATATCGAATAAGGCACATCACGACTAACCAGGAAGTTACTCGCAAAAAATGTAACAGCACTAAATACTGATCAACATGGGGAGTAGGCTATTGAAACTATATCTCTATGATACAAGTCACTTAGCAATACAGACGACTTTACAGCTACTTAACCAATGGGAATGGAGCGCTGAGCAGGTCCAGGTGCACATTGTGGTACAATAGCCTCTTCCACAACCTCTGGCATCGTGTTACTGACTGCTGTCTTATCACTCTCGCAGCCCTTATCATCATCTACAAGATTCTCGGAAGTTTCTGCAATTGTTGATGGAGCATCTTCTGGAACTTCTATCTCCTCTGTCTCGTCCTTGGCAGACATTTCAAAGTCTGGAGAAGAGAGGATGTCTTCAAAATTCAATGGAGCTAGCTTGTTTTGTTCTGGATAGATCCAGGGTTTAATTGATGGAGAATTCTGAGCTTTCCATTGAGGATAGGCACGAGCTGCTTTCACTAACTTGGAAACGGTACTTGGAGCAATGATTTGTGCGATCTTGTTTACAGCCCAGGAAGGGAATTTTCCTGAAAAATAAACAAGGAATTGACTACTTTATCTGCATAGACGCATAAAATGTGTCAGATGCCCTTGAACAAAGCTTAAAGGTTTTAGCTCCCATCCCCTAGATTATTGATTCCGAATTTTTCGCATCCCCTCCCCCATGCCTAGAAATGCAATCGCACCACAGAATTACGATCTTGTCAGTTCAGAATATGTCAGAAATAAAATGTCGCAAGGTTATGAAACAACTCAAATGGAGCAATCCACCCAAAACAAAAAACGTTTCGATGCTATAATGTCAGGTCATTTTCTTTAAGTATGATCAGATATAAGATTTTAAAAATGCTCTAGACATAATTAAGTTACGAGATCTGTATGATTTATAATTAGAATGCATACTGACTGAACTCCACTGTTTTAATTATGTACCCTCTTTGAAAGAAATAAATGAAATAAAGTTACAACACTGATCATCCTAGTTAATGAATCAATCGATAAGCACTGGGTAACCTGGACATGAATTTAATCATTGGTATAAGTGACATTATGAAATATTAACTTCGGAAATTGAACTAGCTATTAAACAAATATTGTACAACGCGAATGCGAAATTTAAGTGAAGCAAAACTCTGATACGCTGACTTTGTTCTCAACATTTGTTCGAATCTCTCTCACTCATCCTTTTGAACTCTTTACTGATACCCGATTTCAGTTGCTTCCAATAATGAAAGATCGGAATTTTCTCCCTTACCTAGGGTTATAATACAAATACTGTTTATTAATTTTGGCTATAATGGAGTATATAGCAGAACTCAATAAAATGTACGGATAAGAAGACCATTCGTTTAGCGTATCGATTTGAAAAAATTCAACAACTATCTCGTACAAAACGTTGAACGCCTGCATTTATTTTGGTTAATTTTCATCTCATGTAAAATATTTTCCAAAAACGTAAGATTTGAAGAAAAATACATTTTTGTTCCTCAAATTGACAACATAATGGGTTGCATGCTATTTTTTGCGATTAATATGTCGTAGGGTGTAATGAAACATCACTGTGGACGTATTGGTAAAAAGGGCTGGACTTTTACTGTATGCTGACAATACTAACAACATGTTTGTGAAAGCAATAGTTGTGTTGTGTATCGAAAGTCAACTTAATAGGCAGATTTTCATTTTATGAGAATATGGAATGAGTGTAGAGGAGTACATCGATTAAATTTACTATATAGAGCACCAAACAAGTTAATAACGAATTACATAAACAACCAATTAAGGGCGTCTTTTTAAATTTAGAATGACAGAAAATAGATGCTTCGTCCAAAAAGAATCGTGATCTTTTTAAGCTAAAAACATAGCATGGCTGCTCATTAAGTTTTATCATCTGGTCAATAAGCTCTCAATATCATGCGTATTGACTCACTACAGAATCTAGGGGTAAAATATCTGCAAGTTAGAAATGTGAGAACAAGACCCTGAGAACAATTTTCTGTTCTTGCTAGATTAAAATAGGTTAAGTTTATTGCTTGAACTTGGGCAATAATAGTAATAAAGCATTGATTAATGGGAACTCTGATTGAGTAAAATAACTACTCACACAAGCTAATTGTCAATAAAAGTTGCATGATAACATTGTGATCATGAATATAAGGTGACATGGGTAGTAAGTCAAGGACATTATTAGCATGATGATTTCACATGAATACAATGCCAATTAAGGGTTTTTTCAAGCCGACAGAACGTTTCGATAGGCTACAAGAATTTACAACTCTTAGTGAAATAAAAATGTTGGATGTGTGTTTATTCTGTAGATCCGATACATTTCGGCGGTAAGACACGAACACAAATAGGTAGAAGTTTTATATTTAATTGATGCTAACTTGAATATATATATTTACAGAAAATGTCAGTATTTAATGACAAAACAGGTGAAAATAGAAAGGAGGTGTAAGTTTGCCACAGGAAGCAGAAAACTTAAAAAAATTGACAAATTCTGTTTATGGTGTAAGAAAAAGGTAATAAAGGAAGTGAATTTTGCTCGTGTTTTAACAGGAACAATCCGAGAACACTGAAGAACCGGAAAAACACAAAATGAACGAAAATGTATGAATTTAATGACCAGTTGTTACAAAGAGCGCACAAAAGGCCTAAGAAAATAAGCAGTGCTACTAGTATATGTAGAAGAAATATACAAATAATTAATAGAAGAAGTCCATTAAAGGAATATTCTTGAAATTTAAGGCATAAAAAATTAGAATAACATGCTAAAATATTAAATGACCTACAACCTAATAAAGATAACATTGCAATTTGAAAAAACAGTTAAATTCCTTACGGTGATTTATTACACCTTTTGATCTTCGCCGAACTCTTGATGCCCTGATTTTGCGAAAGCTCTTTTTCCTCTTATCCTTTAGTTATACCATTATTGTTATAAGGGGATATCACTAAGTCTAAATTAATCTGTCTATCAAAGCAGTTTTACTGACGGGATTTAGTGCTACTTTAGTTCTTTCCTCATCAGAATGAAACTTATATATATATATATATATATACTGTCAACAGCTTGGGACGCTATTGGACTTCTAATTCACCACTAACAAGGAAGATATTTTAATCCTTATAAATTTAACATTGACTAATTAATAAGTGATCAAACGAGGGACTGATAACAGGCGGTCTTATATAGTTTAACATTGTCTATTCGAACATATTTGAAGGTTCCAGTAAGCTAATACTCCCATTGACATTTCTTGCATCTTTTAGACGGACTTATGTGTTATATGAAAATTATCTGCCTAGAGAGATATCAAACTTCATCAGCAACTCCGATAAAAAGAGCTAATAACAACTCACGAGTCTAGTTAGAAAGGCATTTCCCAGAACTTATTCTATTGAGAGAGATGGTATCCAGGAGCTGCCGTGGTGAGAACATCGAATTCTTCCCTACTCCCCTTATTGGGCAGACTTAACCAGTGTGGTTGGCCATTACGATCACTGGATGTGCAGAGATGGGTATAGCATGTCGACTGAAGATAACAGAATAGTAATGCTCAAGCCCAAAGATATGGAGTTTTGTAACACTAGTCAGAGATTTTACTCTAAAGACAATAGCTATTTTAGCAATAAATTTTAACATTTGGAAACTAGATTTTAGTGAGCTAAATCTGCTCAAATGAGAGAGACATTGTATAAATCGACAAAGATTTCGGGCAAAATAAGCGCAACCGAAATGAAAAGAACAAATATCTTTTTATTGACACTATTACATTCAACCACATTTTCAAACGTTACTTCCAATCGATACATATAGACGTAATAACTAAGCTATTGACATCTTTCATAAAATTATTAAAAATCTTATTAATCTTCAAAGCGTTAAAATTTCATTATAAAAAGAGATAGGGTGACGTCACCGACTTCAGTCGAGTTTCAAGAACTTGGCGCGATGTCAATGACAATGCTTTTACACGCCCTACCGCGTCATGTCTGAACAGAAAATTCGGTCGCCATGCTAATGTAATTTGTTCTTTACATTTTTTGAATTACCTACCTCTAAAAGTAGTGTTCTAGCTCTCATCAAGGCAATTATCGATGTCAATACTGATTATAGAAATCAATGGATAAAATGCACTTAAGGTTCTATTAAAATGAGAAAATCGATTTGGATTGAGCGTCGTTTCTAATTAACGGAGTATTCTGACAAAAAACTAAACTCCAAATGCGCAAGCACACAGAAATCATCATAAAACATTTATGAAATAAACTTCGTTTGCATGAATCAAGAGAGTGCGAAAGGAACTTAAGTTTACTGTGTGGTTTTGTGTGATCTTTTCAAAGGTTATTACCAAGGGTGGGTCGTGAACGTCATGGTCTTAGTTTGAGCATAAATTTTGTTTTTAGATCGATCCTGTGAGAGAGAGTTGTGATACACAAAAGACGTAAAATCCTCATATTGCATTTATTTAAAAAGGAAGGTTTCAATAACTAATTTATAGTGTTTCAATGCTATTAATTGTTTTCAAATGATGAAAATTTAGCTAAAGTTAACCTAAATTCACAGAGAAAAGTGAAATACAAGATTTATCTGCATTGATTCTTGAAAAAAATGACGTACAAAAGTGCGAAGTTTCTCTCTAAATTTATTGATTAAATAAATGAAAAATATACATACATATTGCCTTAAAAGGTCAAACTAAAAGTAAAATATCGTTTAGTTAGTTCATTATGAATCAGAGGACCATTAAAAGACCTAAAAAGCAAATAAACCATCTACAGTCGATTATAGTTACCCGCATGCGCGAGATAAAAAGTCGACATTGACAAAAATTAGTCTAGGAGATTACTAAGTAAAAATATTTATCGATCTATATATGGAGTAAATTCCAAAATAGTTCCTAAAATAGTATTTTAATATATAAGACTGGTGGAACGGTGATCCGCGGGTGTCTACCCTATCAGAAATCAGGAGATCGATGCTTATTTATTGAACATCTGGTGACATGAAGGACCCACCGTGGTGATTGTGATCATTGAGAGGGGTAGAAAAAGGTGAATTTCTCAACAGAATGATTTCGTTATACCTCCCCTACACACGAGTCATATGCTTTTAACAAAGAAGTTGATAAATTCTGCATAAAGCCACGATAAATTACATTACACTGGGAACATTTCCAATTTGAAATTCATATTGCAAAGCACACAACATAAAATACTGATTTCGACTTCTTACGCCATTCCATTTAAAACAATGGGTTAAACATATGGGCGAACAAAGTATCAGGCAGAGATGATAAATTGTCTTACCTTTGATTTAACTAACAGTATATTAAAAATTCCAAATTAATTTCATTCTAATTTGAAAAATTATTTTAGTTTGAGCCTACAACTGTAGAATTATTGGAAATTTAAATACAATATTTGATTACTGAAAACACCTGCTGAATAACTATATTGATATAACTTTTCGATTAAGAACCCCAAAAAATTAAAAAATGAGTTTGTATAATTTTTACAAGAAAGATTTTTCGTGGTCACTGATCAAAATAGTGCACATAACTAGAGGAACAAAATCAATCAGAGTATAAGTATATATTGTGAGCTAAGACAAGCAGATTTTAGTATAATTAATTGGACATAAAAATCTATTTTCACAATTTACCTACCACGTGGATCTGATTGAGTAACAAATCCAAAGAAACAAGAACTCGGGCCAGTCTTTCGGACAATGTAACCACTCAAGTACGAAATGGCTCGAACGTATTCCTTCTTAGGTGGTTCTGCCTGAAGGAAAGGTTTGGGTAATCAATCATTGAAATAGTAGTGGGAAATAATTTTAATTACCGCATGGAACACAGAGTGATTCATAATAATATATTCATTTTCGTATTGGAACCATGATCGAAGGGTCACAGAATCCCTGTTTTTAAACGGAGGAAATGATTTAACTGAAAATCCCAAGAGTCGAATGAATTCTTACCAAGGTAGTAACCGATATCAGTATTAGGACTGACAAGACATAAATCGTAGCCTTCAACCATGTATTTATCCCATGATCTGCGATAGTCTGGATCCATTAGTGTATCATACAGGTCCGCGGCCGAGAGATCAACAGCATTGATCTTGACTTTGACCATTTGTATGGGTGAGTTTTCTGTATTTTTTACATACACGACAGTTTCTTTTTTTGTGAAAACTTTCTTCCAGGTTGAATCATCGTCCATCAAATTTTTGAAGACTTTAATGTCGTGCTCTCCAGCAGGACGCACATCCCCAACCGTAAATGATGCCATCGAAAAGGGGGCATAAGTAAGTGACCTAAAAATAAATAAAATTTTGGTAACGTTAAACAAATATAATTAAATAAAATATCTAGTTAAATGATTTGAATATGTAGTTAGAAACACATCAAAACACAATCGAAAAAATCGTAATACGTAATTCAAGTTTGATTTTTTTATTTCAATATGACAAGAGCAGTGAACATTTAACTTCGTGTTCATGAATGCAAACAAACGCAAACTTCTTATTTTTAATAAAAAAAAATTTCTGAAGTTTACCAATAACAATTCAATTTTGGAGAGAGTAAACACATTTGAGATTATACTGATCCTACAATTTCAATGATTATAAAACCTGTTTGACTTTTAGCACTATTATAATCTTTCTGGGCAGTAATTTCATTCCAAACCAAGACTAAACTAGATTTATAGGTCTTTTTCTCATATATGCAATATTTCCGTACAAATATAAATAATAAGTGATTATATATATACTATTTATTTTCAGAGAGTTCAATTTTTTGGCATCATAAATAATAATATGTCTGCTTTTTCAAAAATCATATTGATCAAAGAAATCGAGCATGTTATAACCTGCCCCTTTCTGTAGGATACCGTAACCAACTCTTAGATTCCCTAAGACATAGCATTAGTTACAAATACGATCCAAACCACTATATCAAAATTAGGCGAAAATTTTCGTATCGATAGGTAGATTTATATTCTGCACCACTTACAACATTAATGCGAACAAACTAGTTCGAATAAAAGGAAATTAAAGGCGGCAAATAAAGAATCTTACAAATATGAATTATTTTGGGGAAAATATTATTTTCTTATATGCAATAGAACAAAAATCGCTAAACGTACAATTCAGATAGATCGAAGGAAGAGCTCTACGAGCCCCATAATATATCTTTCGTATCGATCCTCTTTTTTAACTTTTACTTGTTACATTTTATTTTGAATTTTACCTTCTTTGATTTCTTAAACGGTCTTAAATTTGGAATTATTGTATGAAAACACATATCCAGCAGTTCAAAATATAGGAAAAGTGGTTGAATGGCCAATCTCTTCCTTAAACGCTCGTATTCAACAAAATAATGAACATTGTAATAAGGTTAAGTCTACCGGGTCCACATTTATCGAATAGATGTAATAAGTCAAGTCACTCCTGCCGTTAGATCAGTACAGAGGTGGCAGATAAGCCACCCCAACTCATTAACTAGTAAAATACGTTTATATACAAAACATTTCTTCGTTAGACGTCAGTCATGTCTCGTCGCCGGTGTCTCCAGGTGATGATCGGCACCTTTTTAAGTATTTGTGTGCAAACACGCAAGCACACAGCTGGACCACCTGTGGACACTGTAGTGGAGATTTTATCGCAAGTAAAATGTCTCTAATCGCATGGAGTTGACAGACATCTGCTGGCCATGGCCAATAACATACATGATATTTTAAATCAAGTATAATGTAGACCAGTATAAATCTGATTAATACTTACGATAAAATAATAGAACCTTGGGAAAAATAACTTCCGAAAGGAAAATATGGAGAATTGGCTGTATAGCCAATTTCCTCTCTATAATTTTACTATATACGATAATAAATG
This sequence comes from Hymenolepis diminuta, assembly GCA_900708905.1. Taxonomy (NCBI): domain Eukaryota; kingdom Metazoa; phylum Platyhelminthes; class Cestoda; order Cyclophyllidea; family Hymenolepididae; genus Hymenolepis; species Hymenolepis diminuta. Next base: position 3,842,956 of record CAADRB010000010.1, read on the forward strand.
TGTTAACATAAAGGGAGAGTAATGGAATGGAAACAAAAACGAAATTGGAATTGAATATATAAATTCATGTACGACATTAAAGTGACGAAAAAAACATCAAAATACGAAAATTGAAAGTATGCAAGAAAGTGAAATATTTTAGAGACCAAAACCAAACCTAGAAAATAAAACGTTAATATTAGAATTGTTTAAAACAATTTTTAACAATAATGCCCCGACAGAAAGAACTCGAGTGACTCAATAATAATATCACCTAATGGCGAGTAATATCAAGAGGAGGAGTAAGTTTCATTAGGCACACAAAGTACTTATCTGAATATGATTCTTGCATTCACTGTATTGTTCCTCTTCTTTACTGCCGGATGCTTGAGTATTACCTGCTCTCATGACTTCACTTCCCCACTCGAGGTATATATTGGACTGCTGAAAGGGTGTCAGTATCCGTACGTTCAAGCACGGATAAAACTCAGGGTTTTGATCCAACTTCCCTCCCCGATTTTCAAGAAGCGGAAAAGGTGGTCAACTGGTTTTGCTCCAAGAAGCCTTGGCGACTCTCCCACAGAAAGGGTCGATAGAGATGATATTTGGCATGGTGAATCCAACGCAAACACAGTCAGAAATGCTACCTCTTGCAATCCCCTTGAATTTGCTCACAATTCTCTTTCTATTGTGAAAAGATATCNCAATTTTTAACAATAATGCCCCGACAGAAAGAACTCGAGTGACTCAATAATAATATCACCTAATGGCGAGTAATATCAAGAGGAGGAGTAAGTTTCATTAGGCACACAAAGTACTTATCTGAATATGATTCTTGCATTCACTGTATTGTTCCTCTTCTTTACTGCCGGATGCTTGAGTATTACCTGCTCTCATGACTTCACTTCCCCACTCGAGGTATATATTGGACTGCTGAAAGGGTGTCAGTATCCGTACGTTCAAGCACGGATAAAACTCAGGGTTTTGATCCAACTTCCCTCCCCGATTTTCAAGAAGCGGAAAAGGTGGTCAACTGGTTTTGCTCCAAGAAGCCTTGGCGACTCTCCCACAGAAAGGGTCGATAGAGATGATATTTGGCATGGTGAATCCAACGCAAACACAGTCAGAAATGCTACCTCTTGCAATCCCCTTGAATTTGCTCACAATTCTCTTTCTATTGTGAAAAGATATCCCCGCCCTGTTCGCGTAAATGAGCTCCAGTTCACTCGCGAAAAGTCAACATTTCGGAAATCACGGTAATTAGACCCCTCAATGTCTTGTTCTCCAATCATTGCATACCCCCAACCATTTGCACTCTTTACGAGAACGTCTGTAATGCTGACGCTCTTGGATGAAACCTTATCTTAAGTAGAATGTACTCTAACTATTTGTCGTTATCCATAAATCTAGTTATAATAATAAATATCTATATTTATATCTATGTTCACCATTAGCTTAGTATGCTTTAGCAGGACATATGCGTCAAACGAAATTCCGGGAATCGAGCAGCCGAATCGCCACCTACCACTACCGACTACTTACCGCTTGTAAACCCTAATTCTCCACTTCCTAACCCTCTACATGCCGTGCCCTCTGGTCGTGCGTGCAGAGACCTCCCAACCAATTATCGATCAATATCCCTGCAGCATAGCGTTGATTGTATTTAGTGACTAAGCTTTGGGCAGTGAGCCATAGTGAGCAAAAATCTCTCCCACTCAACACTCAACACCTTCTTTGTTCTTGCTACTTTGGGCGAGGCCTAGCTTATTTGGGGGGCAAATTTATACTAGAGGACTCTGCTAGAGGCTGGTTGTATGTGTTACCAACTAGTTGAACTTCTAAGAGGATTACTGAGGTTCAGCATGCAGGCTTGTTTGTGCAGCAATCGCCACAGGACTTGTCTTCTTTTCTGCACATTTATGCCGGTCTTTTCACGTTTCTTTGCATTTACATTTAAGGTTATATAGAGGGTTACACTTAAGGTATTGACCATATCTTGCATGCCTACTTCTGAAAAATAGGAAATCTCAGGTATGCGGAACAGATTAGATAAAGCATGCTATCTTCGAGGAAGAGAAGAGGTCGGATCAAAGTATGTTGTAGATTCAGGCAAAAACAAGTTCATGAAAATGTGGCCTCTGTGCTTTTTTTCTTAAATTGCATGTTGCAATATACACGAGTGTAAATGAGCTAATTATGTTAGTTTGGGTGTTAAAAGTAAGATATGCTAAAGTGCTCGTTTTTGTCGAGTATATTGAAATCTCTTTCGCGAGCTATGGCATTTCGAATGGATTGGAGAACAGTGAGTAAAACGCTTTGATGGCAATCCAAAGTTGTACTCATTTAAAATTGTAAGTCATGGAGTCATTCGGACTCACGGGAAAGGTGCTGGAGTGGTTTAATTATCAGAAACGTTAGTAATTACGTGAATGAGTAGCAAATACGACGCTGGTCATGTTCGACCTACAGTGTGTGAATATGAACGAGGATGCAATATGAACTATTGCATAAGCAGTCAGTTAATTTTTCGCAATATTAAGTAAGTGCTTAATTGAATCATGTTATTAACTAAGCTAAGCGGAGAGCTTTATTAATGAAAAGTATTCATTTACTAGGTTTATTTAGGGTAAACACAAAGGGAGCACAGGACTTTGAGGAGACTTTCACCCGAACTTTGCAATGATTTCCTTGAAGCGGCTTCACTGTCTATTTTTAAGCCCTTTTTGGTTGAAAGTACTTCTGAGATTAGTCGTTTAGTTGCTTGCATCTGCACATATCTGCCACTTGCTTCACTAGCAGTTAAAAAGGATTCCACATTCTGCTTTAGCATTACAGACGTTCTCGTAAAGAGTGCAAATGGTTGGGGGTGTGCAATGATTGGAGAACAAGACATTGAGGGGTCTAATTACCGTGATTTCCGAAATGTTGACTTTTCGCGAGTGAACTGGAGCTCATTTACGCGAACAGGGCGGGGATATCTTTTCACAATAGAAAGAGAATTGTGAGCAAATTCAAGGGGATTGCAAGAGGTAGCATTTCTGACTGTGTTTGCGTTGGATTCACCATGCCAAATATCATCTCTATCGACCCTTTCTGTGGGAGAGTCGCCAAGGCTTCTTGGAGCAAAACCAGTTGACCACCTTTTCCGCTTCTTGAAAATCGGGGAGGGAAGTTGGATCAAAACCCTGAGTTTTATCCGTGCTTGAACGTACGGATACTGACACCCTTTCAGCAGTCCAATATATACCTCGAGTGGGGAAGTGAAGTCATGAGAGCAGGTAATACTCAAGCATCCGGCAGTAAAGAAGAGGAACAATACAGTGAATGCAAGAATCATATTCAGATAAGTACTTTGTGTGCCTAATGAAACTTACTCCTCCTCTTGATATTACTCGCCATTAGGTGATATTATTATTGAGTCACTCGAGTTCTTTCTGTCGGGGCATTATTGTTAAAAATTG
>CAADRB010000010.1:3846880-3885737 GCA_900708905.1 Hymenolepis diminuta
GCTGCTGCTGCCGCTGCTGCTGCCGCTGCTGCTGCTGCTGCTGATGCTGATGCTGCTGATGCGTAATCTCGAATGCACCCAGAAGACACACGAAGGAGCTATCAGGCAGCTTATTTTTCTCAGAATCGTCAAGCCGCCGAGCCCAATGACACATCTGCTAAGCGTGCCTACTTCATTTGGTGCTTCTTCTCTCGGATTTTAAATCAGTGGGGTAGAGTTATCGCAAGATCAGAATCATCTTCGGATAAATACTTGACCAATGCTGTTGCGAGTGTTATAACCAATCTTAACGAGCATTCAGCAAGTACTTTTAAATTTGAGGAGAATACCTATAAGAGGATCGAAAATAAGCTCCTAATTTCACTACTAATATTCATTCCTGATGGGGCGTCTTGAAAATATCGGTATATACCTCAGACCACGAAGGAAGGCGTTAATAATCTTACCGAAAGCAGATTGAATGCATCCTGAAGTCCCCCTTATGTTACACTTCTGGTTAACAAGAATTAACCAGTGCGGTTGGCCATCCACATGACTGCATTTGAATGGCTTCTGGCGTGGAATTCGCACATATTGACCACCGTGCTACCGATGCACACGAATAAATGATTTTATGAACATAGTGTATTTACTCAACGAATCCGTGGAGATGTAAAGGTAGAATGGAAGGAAATTCCAACTTTAAGACACTTCACTCACTTATAAACAAGTTGCAAGAAAAAATCCATTGGTGAATAGACGCTCAGATGTGCTCTTTTTAAATGGCCGAAACATTTGCTTCTATAACTTAACAAACTCCAGTTTAAAATTATGTCAAAGCTTTAACTTAATGATTCGTAAATATTGATAATTAAAGTAATTTTGATTGTTGTACTCCGTTCACGAGCGACACTTTAGAGCCGATGGGAGAACTGCCTACTGCGTGATTCAAGAATATCATGGAGTGAACATGTCCAGACGCGATAAATTCACCTTTCTTACCTCACAAGTACGTGAGATGAAACATGAAACTCTGGTGAGTTTTAGAAGTATAAAAGGGCAAGAATTCACAAGTAGCTTCAGACAATTGCACTCACCATCCACTATTCAACAGGATGTCTCCATTCCTCCCTCTCCTCTTGGTAGCCTTTGCCCGTAAGTAAACTCTACAACCATACTACCGCCTTCAAAGCTTCCCATGATATATTTTTTAACCACACCTTATTTGAATCAGGCGCCCAGTACGTCATTGATGCGACAGAGGGTTGTGCCGATATCGCCGTGACGGTTCCTGGACCATTCTCGGTAGGTGGACACTTAGTCCTCATTGCTTACTTCTATCACACTTTACCAATACAAATAACTAACAGGATACGCCACACGTTCTCAGATTCTTCGCATTGACCAAACTGACTATGAGTTCGACGGTGAGAGTTACTGCACGAAAAGTTGGGATCCCAATGATAGCATTGAATGCTCACTCACTGAACGTAAGTAGCCTCTGATTCCTCAAACAGGGCACCCTTAATAATTTATGTCAAATCCAATCTCGTATTGCTTAATCAGAGGAGGACGGTACCTACTTGGCCACTGCTCGTGTCTGTGATGTTGAGGACCATGTTTGGGCCGGTTTCCGTATGGACGAGTACATGCAGAACTCCCGCTACGCCTTTGTCACTGTCTACTTCTCACAGGGTGACCAATACACCAACATCGAAAACAGTGAGTTTGCCGCTCTTCCAAATCTCATGGTCTAAATCTCACAGGCACTCCATATGTCATTCCTTTCTTTCAGACTGCATTCAGCCTCAGCTCTCCAGCCCTGCTGTGATCGATGCCGTTGGTCAGTCAGAAGTTCAGATTATCTGTGCCCGCCGAGATGAGTGTCCACAAGGTCCATTTGTAAGTTGTATGTTAAGCCGTGCCACTCCGCACGAGAACATGGCTGCTTACAAGAAATGTAGTCTAAGATGGCCTTCATTAAGAAACATCCTATAGGTAAGGCAAGTTACTGTGAAGGGGCCACGTCTTGGCCACAATCCTCTAAAGCAGCAATGGGGTCTTTGTTGAGTAAATCTCATATTCTAGCCAATAGTCACTGTCCCCTCATGTTAGTCCCCATCCTGCTTGTTGGCGTGTGTGCTTCCGTTCGGGATGGCGAGATTGCGAGCCTACTTCCAACTCTTCCGTTGCAGCGTGGCTTACATGCTTTGATTTCCTTCTTCCCTTCCAGAGCACCATCATGACCGCCACCAGTGATCTCTGCCGTGACTACAGCGCTCCGGCATGCAGTAAGCTTTCGAGTTTTAATTAGACAAATTCCCATATGAACAGGTTCGTTGACTTATTTACACTCTTGAAACTTCAGAATCTGAGATGGACGGTGACATTCGTAAGTTGAAGACCACTTTCAAGAGACCCAAGGGTGCAAACACGTCCTTTGTCTTCTGCTCCACTCTCGATTCCTTCCTCTCATATCTCATCAACTGGGGTCAGTTCACTTGGCAGACGCTTACAATTTATTTCTCATTTGATAATATAATCTGAAAAATGCCTTTCTACTTTTAGCTTAAGGAATTCCAATACATGGATTCATTGATTCCTCTCTTTTGATGAAGAATGGTTCGGTGATTCTCTTTTGTTAATAAAATAATAGGAAACTATCCACAGTTTTTCGTCATTTTATGTTGACATTGGCAGCAATTCTGGCAAAGATGCTTGAAGTACATAGAAAACTTAATTAAAACCATCGAATTCTTGAGTCAATCTTAGACTCTTCCAATAATTACATTCAGGCTTGGTTGTGTTCAGTCTCCCTTGCCTGTTTCCAAACCTACCTGGCAGAAGCTTATTTTCGAGACTCATAAGTGAGAATGATGGGTTCTTCTTACACTTCGCATGCGTACATCTTGAACCGCAATGTGTGTGCATATGAATGAATGCATGTACGCATGCATGCATGTAGGTAGGTGTGTAGGTATGTGCATTGGCGACCCGACGCCAACCGAGCTTACGGTGGCACGCGAAATCCAATTCCAGCACAATTCGAAGTACCTCGTGTTCACGCCCCTTTCAGATGCCTTATTATCTCCTTCTCGGTCGTGTAAAGTTGTCTGTGCTCGGTCCGTGTGAATGACCTCCACTTTACTCTTGAAAATGTGGTATGTCCTCTAACACGGTAATTAAGTTTAATTAAAGCTCATTGCTATCCTCTGTAGGCCACTGCAGTGTTGCAGAATGTAGGATTCCTTTTAGTAGTAGGTGAGGAGTATGGGAAGTGTGTGCAGACCCCAGTAGTAAGTCAACCCATCTCACAAATTACTTCAACACAAAGCGGATTAAATTTGGAGAGCGAAGCTGCTCCAAGGAAATTATGACAGTGTTTAGTTGAAAACCTGCCTCAGGTATGGTTCTATCTTCACGTTTGCGCCAAATTATTTAGTCAAACACATACTCACAACAATCACTACTTATTTATGCAATTAGAATAACAAAATATCCAAGTTCTTCATTTATTTCATCATTGTCTCTGGTTGTCTAGGTGATAGTGAAGTAGCAATTTATGGAGATTGACAAAAACGGGACAAATTCGCTGAAAATGGCATTTGAGCTCAATTTTACAATTTTACTTTTTTCATTGCAAGGCATTTTACCTGGATAGTAGGGCAAGAATGGTCCGCAATTTTTAACAATAATGCCCCGACAGAAAGAACTCGAGTGACTCAATAATAATATCACCTAATGGCGAGTAATATCAAGAGGAGGAGTAAGTTTCATTAGGCACACAAAGTACTTATCTGAATATGATTCTTGCATTCACTGTATTGTTCCTCTTCTTTACTGCCGGATGCTTGAGTATTACCTGCTCTCATGACTTCACTTCCCCACTCGAGGTATATATTGGACTGCTGAAAGGGTGTCAGTATCCGTACGTTCAAGCACGGATAAAACTCAGGGTTTTGATCCAACTTCCCTCCCCGATTTTCAAGAAGCGGAAAAGGTGGTCAACTGGTTTTGCTCCAAGAAGCCTTGGCGACTCTCCCACAGAAAGGGTCGATAGAGATGATATTTGGCATGGTGAATCCAACGCAAACACAGTCAGAAATGCTACCTCTTGCAATCCCCTTGAATTTGCTCACAATTCTCTTTCTATTGTGAAAAGATATCTCCGCCCTCTTCGTTTGAGTCATCTCCCGTTCAGCGATTTTCTATGGGCAGCTATTTTTATCAATATCAATGAGTCTTCTGGCAATACCTTCGCATATAATAATCATGACTCACTATATTTATTAACTGAGCAATTGATATACTGACATAATAATTTGGTAAGCCAAAATTTCAGCCTCCACTAAGCTTAATTTATGCTAATATCTCGCTGAATTAGCTAGTATTATTTCTTACTTGTCAGATCGCTAAGGTTTGAATATCTGTATTACCAATTTTAACATACTTAACTAGTCAATGTAAAACACTATAAATATATTGAAACCAATATTTGATCAAACCTTTTAATGACCACCTTTTCAATCCAATACGATGTGTGAGGGGTTTTAAGAAATAACCTTAAAATGTATCATCAAATTTAAACGTGGGTGGAACGAAACGTGAACATACCAGATTAGCCTTACATGGAAGGGAAAATACTTGGTACTTTTCATTTTTTACTCACACCAATGCAAGAGATCTTATAATTTCAATTGTGGAAAACAATTATAATCGGTTATCAGTGGGTGCATCAAATGAAATTAAATGGGGGGTATCGAGAGGATAAAGATAAAGAGGAGAGGATCGAGAGGTAAAGTCAGGTTTTTGTATTGGGTTTTTAAAATATTCCCTAATGAGTAATTTATGTTCTAAAATTCAAAATTCATGAATCGATCCTCACACAAGAACAAATTCTACAATATCGAGTAAATATTGACGTGTTTTAATCACAATGGTCAGTCTTGAAAACCCAATTTTGTCCCCTTTCTTACAAAGATTAAGAAATCAAAGTGAGCTTTCATGAGCTTAATAAGGCAGGGCTGAGATAGTTGCCATTGTTAAAGTTTAAATTTAGAACCTTCTGCTTTATTTTACAACAAAATACTCCGGAGATAAGTCTTTAACTTCTGTTCCATTTGTAACAAAATTGTTATTTTCGTTTTCTACACAACCAATCGCCCAATACTGTCTGATAATAAATGATTTGAGTCTTGTGTAAACAAAATGCTACACATTTTTCCATTTTTCGCATTTCCCATGAATGCCAAACACATTATAATTGTTTGATATCCAGCAAAACATTATCCTAAAGTAGCAAATCCACTTCCAATGAGTTTCCATAATAAGCATCTATATATTCTATTCACTTACAATAATGAAATATTTTATAAAGGGAAGCAGTGGCTCGAATTTAGCAAAATTAGTAAGCGACAATTTAGCCTGGTGTCTGTATTCTACAACATGTAGAGTACGCGAACCTAATATGCGGTTGGACATATACATGTGTACCTAACTATCTCCAGGGGATAGAAGAGAACTGGAAAACTTCCTCCAAACAGCGAATTTAAAGGGTCTAACTTCAAGAATATCTTCGATAACGAACTGAAATGTCTTCTTTGTGTATATGTTCTCCGATCTTCGAAAGACAGTAATATTTGATACGACCTCCTCAACAGAACTGAAAGGGAACCTAACAACATCCTGTTAGATGTCGTCATCGGTTACTATAGGATCGAGGAACTGAAGAAGGATACAGACTTAAACCAAAATGGCCTACAGACAGATCGAAAGTTTTTCATTTATTAATACAAGGCACTTCCACACTGTTTTGTTTCCTCTCTGATATGCGGGTTGGATGATGCTGAAAAAGTAAGAATGGGGACAGTGAAATAAAAATGATTTAGTCAAATCTCGTTCCAACATCACAATACGAAACGACCCAGACCACCATATCAAAATAAGACGCACGTTTTAGAATGGATAGGTCGATTCATATTGGACGCTATTTACAACAGTAATGTAAATAAATTCTTTAAAGTAAACGGTAATTAAGAAAAGCAGAAATTGAAAGGTGGAAAATAAAGAATCTTACATATGAAAATATTTTGGAGAAAATATTGTTTTCCTATATGCACCATTTACCAAAATAGTGAATTGAGAGCGAATATAAAATCGAAGTATGTCTCCCCGTTACTAACATTACAGAGGGTCAATTTTTATAAATAGTTTCCGTTTCGCACTAATCCATTTGAATTTTCACATTTTCACATTTGAAATTCGATTATCTTCTAACGCCTGATCTAAAAACAAATTTAATGCCTAGCTGACATTATCACAATCGTTCAGTTTATTTGGACATTTAAATTAAAGATATATAAGAGCAGCAGAATAAGCACACTGAAATATACTTTTCAATCCGGAAGATTTTGCTCAAAATTGGATGCATTTTTCTTAGAAAAGTAATTGATATCTGTAATAACGTTAAGTCTACCGGGGCTACATTGATCGAATAGATAGATAAGTCAAGTCACTCATGTCGCCAGATCAGTTCTGAGGTGGGAGGTAAGTCACCCCAATTTATTAATTAGTAAATTAAGTTTATATGTAAAACATTTCTTCGTTAGACGTCAGTCATGTCTCGTTGCGGTGTCTCGGGATGATGATCGGCACCTGTTTAGATATTTACGTGCAAATAGACCAACACGGCGAGACCACCTGTGGACACCGTAGTGGAGATCTTATCGTCAGTCGATCATTTCTAATCGCCAGGTATTGATAGACATCTGCTGGCTATAGCAGTATCATTTGAATTATAGTTCGAATATTTGAAATATTTGAATTAATAGTTATGAAATAATGGAAATTAATTTTTACAGCTATATCGTAATTATGTTAAGTTATTACCTGCATAAACCATGAAATTAAAGAATGGCTTCTCGATACACGATTGAGACTTAACCAAGTTGACTTCATGACATTTTGTAATTTGGTTTTGCGTAATTATTCAATCGTATTTTACACATAGAAATTAGTTAACGATTAAAAATTTGCCAAACTATTTCTTGAAACTGAATGTGTTATTTATTTAGTCACCCGACTTGAAGTAAATAATTATCAACAAGACAAGCAGGCAGTGATTTGGACAAAACATTTCAATTAATTCGCCTATAATAAAATTTTAAATTGAACGTTTATGTCTATCGGTAATTTTTCTGTAATTCTGCTAATATCTAATGCCAACTAATATTTTAATGTGACGATAGATGCTACTAGCGATTGAATTCGACAAATATATGTCAAACCCTTGGTGTTCTTTGAGGACGAGAAGGTGCCTGAACCCTTGTGTCTGTGCCTAACATTGATAACAAGGTAGATCCAATTCAATGAAAAGCAGAATGCTACATTACTAAAAATAGAAGATGTGTCAAATAATGCAATATTGATTATGAAATTGCGATAAGGTAAAAATAAAAGTAGAATGTCGCTTTATTATTGTGAAGTTATGCAGCAGTCAGGTCTTATCTATATTTTAGAATTAAATAAATAGTGTAACTCTCTCAGATACAATAGTTTTTTCTGGAATCATTTTTATATAAAGCAATGCAAGAGCTACGAGGTTGTTTAAAATAACGTAAACATTAAAAATTTTTGTCCATGTTTTAAATCAAATAACTGATAGTTTGATTTTTAATTTTAATATTACCATATTTCACTGTAATAAATTAAAACACAAAGTTTTCTGCTTAAAATCCTTGATTTTTTACAAATTATTTAATCATGAAACCTATTTGTTTGGTTAAATTGTCTTCAGGCGCTACATTCAGCTAGGTCGTTGTATTTGGTTTGGCTTGTGGCTTCATACGGCTCCGGTTTTAATATGTCCGAAACAAAAGATGCTCCAGTAACTGAGGAGCGGTCTAGCGATAATCAAGAAAAGTCGATGGGGGAAACAGCATACTTTAATACTGAAGATGAGAGTGCATTAAATCAACTTTTAGGCCTCACGGAAAGTGCAAATGATAAAAACTCGGCTGAAAATGCCGAAGTACCTGAGAATGAACTTCCTCTGGACGTTGATAACGCCGACTTGGATGATGATGCTGGTGATGAGGACGATGTTGAAGATTCTGAAGATGACAATTTTGACGTTTTAATTAAACCAACTAAATTAGGAACATACAAAACTGGAAATACTTATCAGGCTAGATCACTGCATGTTGCGACGCAAGGTATTTTATATTATGCATAAGTGTGCTTCTGTTACATGTTCTCTTTGTTCAATATGTATATTTACATTTAGGAGGCAAGGTCATCAGACAGGGAATTAACCTTAATGATCCAGGGAATATTCAGGGTGTTCCGACATCGGAATATAGCACAAGTGGTCTCAAAGATGAGGATAAACCTTGGAAACAACCTGGTGCAGATATAACTGATTACTTTAATTATGGTTTTACCGAGGACACTTGGAATCAATATGTTGAGAAACAAAGGATTCTCCGTCAGGAGTATGCTAATTCTTCCCTCAAGCCAGTATTGGTCGGACCTGCAGTCGGTCTCAATTTATCAGGTGGCAATTATCGTGGATCCAGGGGCAACAATAATCATAGCCAACACATAGTCAAAGATATCACCACCATTAACCGTGCTCGTTCACCCTCTATGAGTGAAGATGATACAGAGAAGAGTAGAAATGGTCTCCTTGGTTCGGCACAAACACTTAATTTCCCTTCTGCTACTGCGTTTCCTCCTCCAAATAGTGGGGACGTGCTTTCTCAATTCACAAATGCTCTTAATTTCCCTCCGCCTGGTTTTACTAATACCTCTCTTCCTCCACCGTTGCTAGGCTCTGGTTTCCCACCCCAGCAACCTAGTTTTCCTAATTTGGGAAATGGTCTAATTCCCCTCTTTAATCCAAATGTCATGCCTGGCGGGCCAGGGGGGAGAAATCCATCAGATAATTCGCCAGATATAATGCTGTAAGTTGGTTTTTCATCTGCCTATTTTTTGTACCTATTGCGGTGATGATTTTCTCTGTTTGTCTGATTTCAGTACAGAGGAAGATTTCGGAAGCCGTTGCTCTCGTTATCGTGATGATGAACCGGAAAGTCGATACGATCGGTAAGTTGGTGCTGTAATACATTCCTTTTCCCCGTAATTTTTTATTAATCAAGTTGATGATTTCTTGGAAAATTTTAGTGATCATCGCCTAAGTCGTCGCAGTCGGTCTCGCAGCAGGGATTATCATCGTAGCAGCCGTAGCAGACGGTAGGCCTTGTTAGTCTGCATAGTGTTCTTTAGTTAATTTATTTATCTAAGATGTATTCATCTATCATTTAACATACCTTATGTTTATCTCGTACGAAGATTTAGACTGTGGCACTGAATTTTATGTTGATGTACTTCTAGATACGATTTAAGTCGTAGGTCGTATCAAGAAGTAGGCTAGTAATACTTGGTTAGCTTCTAATCTCATCCCTCAGAAGGGTCATTAACTGCTGAGGCTTCTGCTCTTTGGAATTTAATATTTACAACTTCAGATTGGAGTCACTTATCTGATATTCCCCCTTTTATTGTCCTTTAATCTGTTCCTCTTTTTAAAATAGATTATTTAAAAGTAAATTATGGAATACTTTCTGTTCATTCAGAACTTATTTAATGATCGCATACTGGGTGGAACATTCGGTATATGGTTTTAAAGTAGGTTCTAAGGTTTTGAAAATCTCAATTGCATTAGCTTAGATTCCATCAGGTGTGAATAGCAGTCGCTCTCCTATAAAACTCAAAGCTTCCCATATTTCTGTTCGATATATGGTTTAAAATTGATTAACTTTCCTTACTGATCTCGGATTTAAGAGTATTTGTCCAGTTAACTGCCAATTGCACCAGATCTTAATTTGATAAAGATTGGTGATGTTGCGATGATGACGTTCTTTTTTATTGGATTTAAAGCATATTCCATTTAAGTAGAAATGCTTTTCGTATGCCAATAGAGGTTGTGGATTCTATGCCCACCGGTGCGCACTCAGTGAGTGGAATGGCCAACCGCATCATTCAAGTCTGGCTAGCAGAGTGTGTCCGAATCTATAATACGACCCCTCCACCCAAGATAAGTGATGATGAAAGCTTTCCTTTATGAGTCTGGTGGTTTTAGAAATACCTTTGTCAGATTTCTCAGTCATGAAATAGATCAGTCTAATCAAAAGCTTTCTCTGGCTGATTGTAATTTTAAGGGCATCTTTTTCATGGGTGAATTTGTCATGAGTTCTATTTCTGCAGAAAATGAAAAATTAAGTGACATTGATAAGAGGAAATTTCCATAATTGTAGTCTGCTATTTAATTTAAATGTAATGGTTATGTCCAAGAACTTCAGTTCACGACTTAATTTTTCGTCTGTAAACAGTTATCAAGAAGATTCTTGTCACGATTATGGTCGCCATGGTGAGCGTTCATCTCGGCGCCACGGATCAAGAGAAAGACGTCACGAACGTTCTCGAGATCGTGGTAAAACATCAGCCATTCCCCCCAGAGAGTCTTCGAATGCTCCTGAATCCTCCTCGCGTTCAGGTCGCAACGAAGTAACGAGGGATTCAAGAGGACGTCGAGGAGGCGAAAAGGAGTCATATCGAAGCAGTCATCGCAGTAGCAGGCATCGTCGATCACCAGGACCACGTAGCAACCGATCACCTTCCCCGTCTCGAAGATCTGATCTTTTGGAGTCTGGGGTTAACCCCTCTTCGTCTTCGTCGATATCTATCAATCCACTGGAAGCTGTTTCGGCTGCGGCTGCTGATATTAGTGAGAAACTGCGTCGATCTTAAGAGGGAATTTTTTAACTGCTTAATGAAACTGTGTGTCGTTATCATTCATTCACTATTGTGTATATTTTCTACACTAGCATACACTTAATCATACGCAATGTTGTTTCTGTAAATAAAAGAAATATTAAATATACTCGTTAATCGTGCGTTCTTTGCCTGGTTATGAGTGCCTGGACTCTTGATATACATATTCTGGCTGATTTATCACACGTTGCTACTTACTAGTATTCAGTAATGAGGTGTATGGAGTTTATCAGTTTGTAGTATGATTGATATTTTACTTTAATAGACTGCGGGCATGACTTATCATTTTAAGACCATTCTAACTGTATCCGAGAAAATGGGGAGAATTAAACGAATAAATAAAACTGCTGTATATTTGCCGGTTTGTCGGTGTACAGGGGTGGTTATCGCATGATCAAGATTAATGCTTAGACAATTCTGATAAACTCAATATCGAACATCCAGTGTGTACCACTCTGGAATTATTAAGAGCGTTTGAAGACATTTTAAATTCTATGTCATGAGATGTGTTGGACTCATCTGCTCTACACAAATTCAGTTGGACATATTGACTGCACGATTTGGTCAAATTACTGATATGATCTACAATTTAACCATATGTATTTGTAATAATAATTCCCAAACTTACTTAGGAAAGCGTTTTACATCGCTCATCTTGGGTAGGAAGTACTATCAAATAAACTCCAATTTTGTCTCCTCCTCTTGTCCAAACTTAATCAGTGCGGTAGACCATTCCGCTCCGTAGGCATGTGCCAATGGGAATCGCATCTGTTACCTCTGACATTTCATACGTGTACGGTGCCATGTGCGCCACCGAGACACATCGTGAGGAACTGGTTATTTTGCGTTATTGATTGAAGTAAGAGATTTTCGAGACTGATTTTCATTAATAAGTTTTAGAAACTTAGTCAAATCTGTAATGGTGGACTCTACTTATTACATCGTCTTCCATATGCTTAAAGGTGGCGGAATTCATTTTGGTATGCACGTTTTAAATTTAGAAATTCCTGTCAACCACGTGATGTGGGTTATATCGCATCATTCATGTGACAAAGGCATTATTCATTTAAAGCTTCAGATTTGACAGACGGACAGATTTTATGAAACTGAGATAATGGTAACATCAGCTGAAGAATACCAACTTCGGAAAGGTTATTGATCACTGTTTTAATGAAGAGTGGCATGAAACTGTCAATCCAAATGAAGGTTTTCATTGGTGCTAATTATTGTGAGCTTAATTTCGCTGATTAGTTTTGTCATCCCCTAGATCACTGATGGCAAAAGTAGTCACTCTGTTATTTACTCCTTGGTGTTATGACATTTTTTACCATTATCATCGTCGGTGTCACACCAATCTTCTAAGTGCTAAGAATTTTAAGTACGTCTAGTATACTTCTTTTCATGGATAGAAGGACAAGTCTTGTGTTTATAATTTGTTATCATTCTTCCCACTTAATAAGGATCTTGTCGTACAAAATGAAATAATTTTTATTAAAAAAGAAAGTAAGGCAACCATTTTAAATGTTTATTAATTTTACCATTAATTACATACAATTTAACACAATTGTTGAAATACACTAAAATCGTAAGTCATTGCTGGGATAATTTGGAGAAAATAGAAACCTTGCTTAACATCCTTATCATTATTCAATCCGGAGATTCGAGGCTATTTGGGAGGCTATATGGTTATAACAGATCTATTTAGATCGCTTTTCCTACATTTGTATTCTCAAACTGTCCCATTCTATTTAAAAGTACATCCACATTTAATTACATGAAATTAATGATCTCTGCCTTATTGATTAGGTTAAGACATTTTAATAATTGATTTTAACTTGTTCGCATGAATCAGGTAAAGCAATTACAACGAACCAAAAATAAGAAATTTTAGACTCTGCCAAGCATCATTTTGAAATTTTTAACATCTTATCATATAACGTAGTTCATATGACAAGCATACTATCGATTTAATTATTTAAATTTGACAAGTGACGCCAGATAAAGAACTCCAGCCAACTAAGGTGGACAGAATTATATAGTTGCCTGTTCATTTTCTACTGTGGAAACAATTTTGCTTAATCTTTGCGAAAAAATGCATTTTTATCTACTCTAACTGAAATGATATTACTTTAACACATCAATCATCTTAGAGCTCCTACTCAGAGAAAAAAAGGTAAATCATTATTATTTAAAGTTTTTTTATTTTTATTATGCAAATAAGTACGCGAATGATCTGCGTCGTGATGGCACTAGACTTACCGCCACAGACTAGGTTAATATATACATATATTATATATATATATATATATATGCCTTCTTTATTAATAAGGGTAGTGTTAAGATTAAGATAACAGCTAATACCAGTTCTAGAGCAGAATACCAAGAACATTTTTTGGCCAAAATATATTGATTAAGCCACAATGAGGATTTAAGCCAGTAAGAGAGAGATAAGAAACAAAGGTGATGAGAGGACAGCGTAGGAGCAGGCGTATAACACGCGCGTATCTCAGTGGAAATACAAAGACAGTTTATCTGAGTCACTTGGACAAGGACGCGCGTAAGGTATGAGTGTAGATATACTTTCAAATGAAATGGGACAATTATAGAAAAAGGGGAATCGATAAACTTGTCTGTATATGGCAGGTAGAGGTTTGAGTCATAGGGACATAAAGATGTCGGTGCAGCTTTGTGAACGAAAAACTGAAACATTTTCATTGAGGATGTGAATAAAGAGTAATTTTGGGAATGCATCCTTTGACCTCCTTCTAGACTTGAGGTATGTAAAGGGACACAAATTTTCGGCTGTGAATTGGTCCAAATGTAAGTGTCCTGTTCAAGCTGTGTCTTACTCTTCGGAGGCTGCAGGGATTTGATGAGGAAACCGAAGCTTACATGTGACGGTAGAATAACATGTTGTAAGAATAATAAACACAGCGGTAGATTGAAACAGAAACACAAGATAGTTAATCGAAATGTCTTGAATAACAAGCAATCATTAGTAAGTGAGATATACAGGAATTAAAAAGGAAGGGGTTATTATAAAATTATGAAGAGTAGGTAATTAAGAGTGGATGGGAAACATACGAATTTGAAAGGAAGCATAGTGGATTACTGTTTTCAAGCCTTGTAAAGATCTGGGAAAGGTAAATGTCTACCAGTACGAGTATTGGTATTGGTTCTTCCGTTTCCTCGACTGGAGTGTCTGAAGGAAACACTGATGTAGCGTTTTCAATTACAAGCTTGTCAAGATAGGCAGGTTTTACGCTATCCATGGAAACAATAGATTCTTTGCCATTCTGAAGGATAGTGAAAGTCTTTTCGTCTCTTTGATGGATCGGGAAAGGGCCATCATAAATCGTCTGAAGAGGTTTACAGACAGCGTCAAAGCGAAGAAAAGTGAGGGAACAAGATTTTACATCAATATGAATGAAAATAAGGTTGGAGACAGGGTAGGTCGGGAGGGCTTGTAAATTTTGCGCGTGGAATGTAGACATTCAACATAATTTGCAAGATCTGACCGAAGAGACTTCTCAGAAGGGGAGAAAAATTGGCCCATGAGTTTGAGGGGGCTCCAAAAACCATTTCTGCAACAGAATAATTAAGATCATCTTTGACAGCTATTTGATTACTGAGGAGGACCCAAGGAAGGGCTTCTATTTATCTTTCAGGCGTACAATGAATAGTATGGGCCGCTTTCAGTTGACGGTGGAAGCGCTAGACCAAGTCATTAGCTTGTGGGTGATATGCAGTTGTGCGGATCCGATTTGAGTCCAGTAAATAAGTTCGGAAAAGAGCTGAGACTCAAATGATGTTCCATGATCGGTAGTTATGGTAGAAGG
Organism: Hymenolepis diminuta; assembly: GCA_900708905.1. NCBI lineage: Eukaryota > Metazoa > Platyhelminthes > Cestoda > Cyclophyllidea > Hymenolepididae > Hymenolepis > Hymenolepis diminuta. The sequence continues at coordinate 3,861,529 of CAADRB010000010.1, forward strand.
TACGTCAAATGTAACGACAGCCTCAGCAGTCAGGTTACACATAGGAAAAGCGTCTTGCCATCGAGAGAAACGGTCGACACAAGTTAGGAAATGGGATAAACCATTAGAGTGGGGGAGGATCAACCATATCAATATGGACGTGGTCAAATCTGAAGCCTTGTAGAATAACGGTCAAAACTGTCAACAGCTAGTGGTCTGTGAGAATCGTGAATTTTCGACCATCAAGGAGATATCGAAAATGTCTCACCGTCTTGTAGACCGCCAAATGTTCTCGCCTGAAAGTACTGTAACGTGTCTGAGCGGGTGTTAATTTGGTAGAGAAAGAGGCAAGGGGTTGTATCACATCTCCTTTTCTTTTTTCCAGTACTGCGCCAACGGCAACCTGCATCGGACATGAGAATCTGGTTATAAGCGCGGACAAGATATATATACCGAATTATTAATGGAAGATAAAAAATTCTTTACATTTTTAATTATTTAGAAGCACCGAAACGCAAGAAAAAACAAGACACTTCAAATAAAAGGAAAAGGAGAGTGCAATTCTGAATAAAATTGGTTCTCTTCTGGATTCATCATATTCAACACTCTTTATTTTAGAATTTGAATTTGTTGAATTAATAGATGATCAAATACTCTAGTGAATAAAATTGTGATTCCTCATTATTCAAGGGTTGGGTAAGTGATTTCACATTACGCAATCAGTACAAATTAGATTAACTACAGGGAGACTAAACAACACTTGTCGAATGTATTATGCATTCTTTTCTTCAGCAGAAAAAATAAGTCAAAATTAATCCATTCTAATTGCCTGCATAATATGATCTCCTTTAATTGAATACGACCGAAATTCCCTTCATAATCCGTACATAAATGCGTTATATCATTTTGGTGTTCTACAAGTTGCATAACTCCATCAAAACTCAAACTCTTCACAAATTGTTTTATTTTAAATTTAATTTATACCTTAAGTGCATGCACTGTGACAGTTGAAACCATGTGTACTCGGAATGAAAGTAAATTGATCAAGATATGCGTTGATAATAATTCTCGTGTATTACTTCAGCAAATATTTTACTTCATGTCTTTGGATCTCAATTTATTGTTTTTAGGAGTTGAAGTTAGACAGTTAATGTAATCAGCTCCTGTTCTAATGTGTCTTCGACCACCCACTGTGGTACACGTTTTACAATCCCTGAAATGGTTAACTGTGATGACAAAGGGTGACAAACGTGACTTCATCGCTTAATTGATCCTTTCAAATTTCGCCTTTATCCAGTTTCCAATACCTTAATTTTCCATTTATATTTTTTGGTACCTCTTATTCACAAGTATTTTTACGTTTACTATATATTCTTTCGGTTTTGGAGAACATATGGCGCACTCATGATGACTTATGCTTCTCTGCTTCCTATTTATTAGTCGCACACCAACAAGCAAGGGACGCGAAATCTGTCAATCCCTTTATCGTACCTCAATACCTCCTCTTTATCACAATCTGGGTACCACTTACACAGTACTGACACTCTTCCCTTTTTCTTCCAATTCCCAATACCTTCACCTACTCTTTTTCTCCTCTACTTCTAGTACATATATCCAATACACATTCGCTCAACTCATCTCTTAGTTTTCTCATTTGGGAAAGGCTGCTGTAACCTTTTAGCCTTTAGGAAGATCGTTCGTTTTGAGAGGGGTTTCCCAAGCCTAATTTGGTAGAGTTCTTAAAGTAACTTTACCATTCGGAGCTAATTTAAACCATTTGTGAACAAATTGTATTAAAATAAGTACAAATAACGTTTTCATTCACAATAAATTTAAAAATTTAAAAACGTGGGAGTTTAACGCTGTAATCACATTCATTACTTAGATATGGTTAAGTGCAAGTCGACTATTTATGATTGTGATTTTCCATTGATAGCTTATCAAACATTTAGATTGACCGAAGCTTCTTGCTTCATTAGCAGTGTTGAAAAGAATTACTCCAGACAATAATGATTATTTACAAATACTTGTCTATGTTACATAATGATTCCTTTATCTTCTTTTGTTTTGTTAATAGCCAGGACCCTTCCAATTTTTCCCAAGTATTTCAAATAAGTTTTACAGATTTGACTGGGAATGTAGTTACCGAATAGTTAGTCAAGAGACCGTCAGGCTCATCATCAATGGTCATTAAGTCCAGTGAACGCTTCGATTCAAGCGACTCTTCTAGACTCAGAAATATTGATAGGAAGAATAATTTTGATCTTATGATGATTAAATAGAGCTGATCGATTTTTTACCTAGAACGAGACCAAAGACCTGGATTATTCATCATGATCAGAGATGAAAGTCTCGTTGATCTTGGCACTGTTTACGATATCCTGCACACATAAGCGTATATAATGAGGAAAATGCTCGCCTACAATAATTTCTGACCTACCAGAGTCACAATTAAGAAGAATGTAACTAAAGTTAGACGTTTTTATTGATATTGTAGTATCCAGGGTCTCAGTGTCTGGTCATATGATAGGCTCTCATTCAGACAGCGACTTGATCGACTTCCCTCTATCGTCAAGTGTAACTAAAACTATATACTGAAATCTGACCAAAAAGTGTTCCTTATGAGTCTTCTGATTCTTTGTGTTTATTTTCTATGTTATTAGCACTACTGTCGAATTATCATTGTTGAAAATCGTTTGCAAATTAATGTGGAACATAATTCGGGTAATTGTATGAATATTAGCGTTCACTATGGAAGTAATGACTCATTTGTATTATTTAAAATTAAATAAATAAACAAATGAGGGCATTGTAATTTAATTCCTAGTTGCACTGAAATAATACACTTAAAGTAGCTCTAACCCATTTGTTAAGCTACTATAAGAGCATGACCCTAATTAGACCTTGGCCTCGACATGATCTACCAGTTGTTGAAGTTAGGTTTGCAGTTTCATATTCCGACGTCCTTTTGTGTATGCTTAGATGAACTCAAAACGTTTTAGGGGACAATTTAATTGTTTTTAAATTAAATAACACAATTGGTTAATGGCAAAATATGTTTACTAGTAGGTAGAGATATCGCAAAATTGCAGTGAACAGTACAATGAGTGATTCATAAGTATGAACTAAAAATTCTTTTCTTCAGGTGGAACATCGACCTATATGACCAACTTAATCAACCCAAGTATCTATTATCGTCAGAAATTTTAACTGTGAATGCGGAATATTTACCTTTCAACTAGTGCTTAGCCAAACATGTATGTGTTGGTTGACCGAAGAGACCGAACATCTCACGTCTAACTGTCGTGTATGTTGTGGCTTCTCGAAGTACAATACAGCCAAGGAAGGAGGACACCACACAACTGAGAAATACCAAAGACCAGAACAGTAGAGTCTCCAAGCTGAAAATTTAAACAATGTAAAGAGGGACTTACAATTGATGAATGATATGACCTCAAACAAATAACAAAGAGGAATTAACCGCACAACAGCAAACGTTTGACTATGCGTCCGAAATCTAGAAACTATGTGATATACGATCTCGTCTACCATGAATTTTGCGCAGAAAACACCTATTTAAGATCAATTTAGGGTTGGCAACACAAGAAACTTGGTAAATTTTTTTGGATGGAGGTAGAAAATCTGGAACTCACAAATTGAGAGATGCAATACTGATCACAGTGATCGATATTATTTTGTGGGAAATTTTTACTGGTTAAAATCTTCGGGTGCATAGCTATGAGGAAATAAGATAGGCACCAACACTTAATTTTTCAAACTTTGGTAATTTCATCCAGTATCAAATATAAATCAGAACTGGTTTTAGAAGTATGCGGCTATGGAAAGAGGTATATATACGAGTTCATGAAAATGTGGCCTTTAGTGCAAAACTCCTCTCATTTTTTTTCTTAAATCGATCTCCAACGTCAAATATTTCAAGCAAACAAGTCATACTGCTTAAAATTGAAATTTTTACATTTTCCACTGCTCTTCTTTCAAAAGAGTCATTTTGCAAGCTAATGTAGTATGGATGCATCGACTCGTACCTTTTATCTGTTACCCATCAACGAACTAAGAACGCAAGTTCTGTCAAATCTTCATACGTACCTCTGTGGTTATTCTTTATCACGATCCGGGTTCTACTCTTTCAAACTGACGCATTTGCCCTCCTGTGTGATAGTCAATTCTTCTTTTTACTCCTTCATCTTTTCCCTTCTGGTTCATTTCCGGGTGTCCAGTATACACATGGTCCTAATCTACTTTTTTCATTCTTTTATTTCATTTTTACATTTGGTAAGGGCTTTTGTATCCTCCTAGCCTTCAGAAAGATTATTAGCTTCGTAAGGAGATAGTACTAAACCTAACTTTATCGGAATCTTATAGTGACTCAGAGCCACTTTACTAACACCCCCTTGTTAAATTCATGGCTTTAATTCAAACATTAAATAAAAATATTTTCTTTTTAAATAATTTTGTCTATCATAACTAAGTTCCATCATCAAGGAACATCACTCCTAGGTGTAAGCGAAAGAAAATTCAATACTGTTACTTATAAGGCCAATAAATTCAGATTGGAAAGAATATCAAAATGGGCTTGCACAAGCTGCTGGTAATTTCATTTCACCTCTCAAATATTTAGTAAATTTTGACAAATTTGTATACAATTTTATGTTCGAATATGACAACTCTGCAATTAATAAAATATATTAGATAGCCGACTCTATTGTGAATGGAAACTAAGACTAAAGGAGAGCGAAAATCTCAGTGTATTTTATAATCATGTGGATAGTTACATCCACAATACATTTGCTAATCTATCATGTTAACTCAGTGATAATATAAGGTGAATAACATTGTGCAAATACATTGCCTTTCGTGACAATCCGCGTTAGTTTAACGGATTGCAGTTCTCGTTTCCTGAAGATAGTGCACCTATCTTTTGCTAACCAATGAGAAAGTTTAATAAATTTTGTCATTGTCGATTCAAAGCATAGATCAAGGTGACAAACAATTCAAGAAGTAAGCAGACGCTAAAACATAATAACATTAGAATAAATAGTTTAACCAGATGATTTTGACCGAAGCTAAGATACCGCGTTACTTAAGGTTGTGTTGTCTAGGCACCTACCTTCGCAAAAATTCGATAATTTAATGTGCATACGACAAACTCGAAGCAAAATAAATCGACTTCCCCTCTCCTTGTTTTCCAAATATATAAAGTATTTTAAAATTATAACGAAAGTTATATCTGCCCTAGACAAGCGGCAGTTAACTAGAGCTCCAACAAAGCCAGAGGTCATGGGTTTGAACAGCAATTAGCGACGACCATAGAAATCAGAAATAGGCCAAGAAAAGAGCAGAAGAAAGTGGATTGTTCATCGAGCTATCAAAGGCTACACCTCTATTCGAGATAAGTACAAATGTTGGTTTTGAGTTCCAGTAGTTATCATTATCTCTTTATCTTTAAGACCTTTTGGTTCAATATATGTTAGTATAATGGGAACATGAGATGCATGACAGAGTGATGTAATATTGCCCTTACTGACGAAAAGAATCACTTTTATATTTATATATTTCAAAAAGTCCGTTATTATTATTATTCTCAGTAATACAAAAGATTATACAATTTCTTCTTGTGGGAAGTAACTGACATCGAAGGCATAGAGTCCAACAATTACAAAGATGGAGAGATCAAAAGAATGCCGACCTCTACATCACGGTGGCAGGTCTTACTTCATTTGATTTGTCGAATATGGTAATACACTATAAATTATTTAGGTCATTCATATCCCAAAATTCAAATTTCACCATTCATCTCCTGGATTGCAGAAAATACTTATCCATAAGGTTGAATGCTTAATGACCAGTATCTTTGATCCAAAAAGATCGGTTTTACTACTTCAGTTCATTTTTCTTCAATGGTTGAAAAGATAGAATGACCTTACACGATATTCAGCAACTTCCATTCTTAATATAGCAGATATTGGATAGTTAAGAATTATAAGCAAGCAGAGTTCAGTAAACTGTCATTTATCAACGCAAACGCCTTTCCATTGAAGATTTACAGAATCAATGCACACCCAGTGACGTGATTTTCGAGCGTATTTGTTAATTTTAGTCAACAGGCAGGAGAGTAGATTGCGAATTTCTCATAGGAGCAGCTCCAGGACACCTTCTCACCACCTAAGTTGAGCATTATCACTACTTCCTTAAAGGGCCTGATATTTGAGAGAAAATGTTGTCAATACACGAATTTCACTTTACAGTTGCAAATTTTCATCAAGGTGGAAACATGACAACAGCAGATAATTAAGAACTTCGAAGTTAAGAATGATTTAACCAATAATTATAGAGTAAGGTTTAGAATATGATTATTCGCTCCAAAGTATTCCCTTCAGCTAGCCTACTGACATTAGCCAAACTTGTTTTAATTTTCAAAAAAAAAACATCGATCGCCATCATAGCCTCATCATCGTGAAGCGCCAATTTGTTCTATTGCAGTCATCAATATGCGGCCACCTAAAGAAGATTATCTGCCTAAAGACTCACCTACTCTAGTCTAATGTGATTCAGCTCTTGCGAACTCAAACCACCGAAGAAAATGGTTCAAAATTTAGCTAATTCCACTACAAATTTCTTACTTCACTTATGGGTTTAATCCATAAATCATGGGTTGTATAAACCATGTTTACGTATGTGAGATAGCAACAAGACCCCAAGTTATGCAAGCAGAGCCAGCATCAAAAAAAAAATTGTTTTGCATAGTGTCTCTTTTACTCAACCACATCAGAAAGACAAAATAGTGTTCCAAAACAAGGAGAAAAGTGGAATACAGGCGACTTGGTCTTACACACAAGTTCAATACAGTGAGACATACACTATATATAGTAATATATAAGAATATACGGAAATATGAATAAGGAAAAAAAAGAGGAAACCAAAAAGACAGCCTTTTCACATAGAAATACACGGTAGATCAGATGAATGAATTAATTGTCCACGGTATTGACTAAAGGAAGACTATCCTTCCCGCTTATTCCGTTGGCTGTTGGTTGTTCACTGACAAAGGTCATGTATGCTCGCCAGTAGACTGCAGTACCTGCTGCAGTTAGAAATACGCCGGCCCACCAAAAGCTCGTCGTGTAGACCCGGAAGATAATCACTGCCAACACAGTTTGAAGGACAGAACGGAAGAGACCGAACATCTCACGTCTAACTGTCGTGTATGTTGTGGCTTCTCGAAGTACAATACAGCCAAGGAAGGAGGACACCACACAACTGAGAAATACCAAAGACCAGAACAGTAGAGTCTCCAAGCTGAAAATTTAAACAATGTAAAGAGGGACTTACAATTGATGAATGATATGACCTCAAACAAATAACAAAGAGGAATTAACCGCACAACAGCAAACGTTTGACTATGCGTCCGAAATCTAGAAACTATGTGATATACGATCTCGTCTACCATGAATTTTGCGCAGAAAACACCTATTTAAGATCAATTTAGGGTTGGCAACACAAGAAACTTGGTAAATTTTTTTGGATGGAGGTAGAAAATCTGGAACTCACAAATTGAGAGATGCAATACTGATCACAGTGATCGATATTATTTTGTGGGAAATTTTTACTGGTTAAAATCTTCGGGTGCGTAGCTATGGGGAAATGAGATAGCAACTGGCATTTTTTCAAAAACTGTCGGTCTTGCCACTTCAATTCACATTATTTTATAATGGTTGAGGGACAAGATGGTCCTACATGATATTCGGCAGTTTACAATGTTAACCTAGAGAAGATGAGATGGTAAATAATATTAGATTAAGGCCGTTATAATTTTTGGGAAATTCAAATCATTGAACCTGAGTGGATGAACTCTGTAAGTCAAAAATACTACCTATCTCATGTAAGCTGCTTAATATCAGAAAAGATTATTCTGCTTTCTCAACGTTGGTAAGGAATTGGCAAGATCGTCCATCATAATTGAGTAACCGGTCAAGAAGTGCTGGATACTATGGACAAGAATTCGCTCGGCAATCCAGGTGATGGATTATGAAATTTGTATTTCGAAACGTAAACTGCCCAACAATTGCGGAATTAAATCTAAAGTACATTGACTTTACTCCACCACTTTATAATTTATTGTTAACACATTTCGGTTGCTTTTCCACAAAGAGAAAGTGAAAATTAACGTGAGTAGTAATAATAATTTTGCCTATTAAACGAGTAAACAAAGTTCGGTGGTGGTATACCCGATTGCATCAAAAATTAAACCGACCTCATACAATCGCCCATGTAGGCGCGCAAACGATCAATTAGCACATAAACAAGAAATTAAATTACCCAAGCTATTTTTATCATGCTAAAGTAGATCCCAAAATACTACGCTCACGTTGCTGAAAAATTACTACATTACACCTAGGACCAATGTGAATTTAATGAGCTCCTGCACCATTTAAAATCTAGTTTTTTGTGAGAAGCTTTTGTCCTTCTCTCATTGATTTGCGGAAGCTCAAAGGAGGGTAAAGTAAGGTCACATAGAGGAGGGAGACTAGTTGCAAAAGATGAGAACACACTCCTCAAGGTCACTCAAGTGCGCTAATTACCAAATATAAAATCTCACTACACTACCAGCCTAGTCATCTGCTGTTTGCAACTTCGGTTGTACTCATATATCGATTCCAAAACAATACGGCCTACACGTGTTGTAAGTAAATACGCTAAGGCAGATCTCAATTGAAGCACCCAGAGAGGTAATATGAGCATCGAGTGGTAAATTTAGATAAAAGAACATAAAATAGCAACGAACATAACTTAAAATAACCCTCAAAATGCAAAAAGCATGAGAAGCCTTCTGATTAAACTCTAACTTATTAAAATGGGAAAGACATCAACAAATCCCCAGCAATATAGGAAATTCAAAGTTCTACTCCTCTCCCCCCCCCCTCCTCCACCACCCCAAAAAAGTACTTTTGCGTACCGGTTTTCAATTACCAAAAAGGTCGAATAAAAGCATCAATTAATCTCACACAACTTACTACAAAGAGAAAGGAAGGAACATAACCTCTGAGGTCTCTGTGAAAGCGATGGCAATGAAGGTGAAGATACTGCATACCATATTGTTGACGTAGACTTGTTTCCAATGGACCTCGTAGTTATTTCCACTTGGCAAGTGACAGGCATCCTGATAATAGGTAATAGCGAACAAGGAGGCCAGAACACCGAAAATAACACCCTCAGATACCAACAGATCTTAGAGACAGAGGGAAAAGGTAGTAGAGTACACATTAAGTAATAGATGATGGGAATGAGTCAGCCAGTCTGAGTTAAAAGACTTAAACCCATTTAAAATTCAGAGAAATTTATAAAAGGGATTAAAACTAAAACTACTACAAACTGCAGGCTAGTCATTCGTTTGTTGGACTAACTTTATGGACAGAAGGACTTACTGCCTTTATATTATTATCATCAAAAACAAGTGAGCATTTTTTTCCAATACGACCGTTGGAAAAATAATAAACAGACAATAAGAAATTATATGATATTGATGAAGCTATAGGTGAGATCCCTATTATAAACCATTTGTTCAGATAATATGGTAACAATGACAAACATACAAACTCGTCAATTTAGAGAACATGAGATCGATGTTCACTGAAACATAGAGTGATGCGAAGGACTAAAAACTAGTTGATTCTGGTCAATAAAATGGGTGGTAAGTAAGCCTATCATAAGAATGACTAAAGAATGCCTTCCAACAAAGTTAAGTGATGTTAAAACTTCGCTTCGTTTTTAGGATTTACTTCCCAAACAGATCGCAACCACAGTACCCTATTTAAAGTCCACAGACGAATTTGAAAAAAGAATATCTTTTTTGGTAGAACCCCGAATTCGCGTAACAATACGCAATGTACAGAACCCTCCCTTACTTCAAATTTAAGTCCTCCAATATTTTTCAAATCCTATTTCGATAGTTATGTTGGAAGTGTATAAATACTCGAATTTGACGAATTCCGACAACAATAAAACAGTGACACCCTTTTGTGGTATTACCATGGTGTTTAAGATGCTTAAAGTACCTAGCAGATAAACGCGTGTGACATCAATCTATCTTCTTATCAGCAGCAACACCCCGATATATGTTACATGTATTAGTTTTTAAAAGTGGATTTTAGCGCTAAGAATTTTAGCATACATGAGCTGTAATGTAAGAATTGCAAAGCAAAATGCCGTACGAGGAATTTCAAATTTTTGCAGAGCTTACTGGTAAGATTTTCTTCAATTAGCGTCACAATATAACCAACAACAACTAGGAGGGTTCCCAGTAGAACTCCGACGCAGTTATTTAGCGATCGGCGACGATAAGTGAAAATCTGGAAAACAGGCATTTTTGTGACTTACAAGGAGTTCAGAGAGCAGAAATTTGACATAATAAAACATACCAAATTCATAGGCACAATAAGAGAACGTGCAACAAAATACATTGGCAAATCAATGTAGTAGAGACAGAGATTATTACAAATGATCATTAGAGAGAATGATAGTGGAAGTTTCACATTCTAAAGAGATGTTATGAAGTGTTAATGGACTGAATTACCAAAGAGTGTTCCTTTGCAGCAGCCATTATTCCCTGTTTCAACGACCGCAAAATGGAAAAATTACTAGATTTCAGTCTAATAAAGCAGACAATAACTGTGAATACACATTCAGCCAATGTAATCCAAAGAGGACCGTCAAACTGGAATAAATAGAAGGGCAATTAGTAGATGGAAAGCACTAATTTTACCAGAACATTGATATTCCAGAAGAGGGAACGGTGGAAAAATAGTAGGAGCATGGAACAAAACCCATGACCGATAGAGAGCCATAGACCTGGTAAAAAACTAAATAAGCCCTAAAATATGAAATAAAATACGGTAAAAATCCCCGTCGGAAACGAGAAGAGAATTTGTCAATTAATAATACGTCTGCGCAGTAACGTGCAAAAACCTGAGCTGTATGTTATAAAGGAGCAAAGAATTAAAAGCGAATCTATTAATCAATCAGATCACAAACTAAGAAATTTAGTAAAATAAGCATGTGAGATGAAATATTTATCGTAGACAATGAAGGAAATGCCCTTCCAGAATACAGAAATAAAACAAAAAATAAAAGAATAATACAAGACAGAAAAAAGTGCTACAAGCGTTGAGCATAAACGATCGAATAAAGTACATGGAACAATTTTCATGCAAAAAATTAAAGAGGTAAAAGCACGTACTACCAAGCGTAAGAGAAATATAATCAAGAACATTTCGACTTATAATAAAATGCAATTTGGCAATGAAATTATTAAAGAAAAAATATAGATTTTTATAATTTGATATCAAATCCTATCAAAGTTTTCCAATTCCTTACAATATAATTATAAAATATAGCTTTGCTTATCATACCATATTCAAAAGTCTCCGATCCTCCAAACGACTGCGCACCTCCGCCTGGTTCAAATTCTGAGCCGAATAACCTTGACTAATATTAATTTGTTAATGGTTTTCAACGTTTTAGAAACATCACTGTAAAACAATTAAAATATAACAATAAAACCAACAAAACATATCATATTAAAGGACAATGAATTAAATTTTTTAGTAACAGTCCATTATCAAAAGGACTCATTCGTGTTGAATAATGTTAAATTCGAGAATTAAGAGAGGAACTTGTATCAGCAATACTTAATAAGTTCTTTTAGATTCTTCGATCATTTTGTTGTAATTTTCAATATTATATACTTATAATAAACTCATTTGGAAAATAACAAATAAACCCTCCAATCTCAATATGTTGATTAGAGTCGAACACAGATTTTCGATGAACTTTGGGGACATTATTTTTACATCACCTTATTTGGAATTTCCACCTTATCTTTAACCCCACTTTAATTAGTTCACTGAGTTAAATTGGTAATCTACTTCATTCTGCGCTTTATTAGCTTTACATACTGTTAGTTAATCAACATTATGTAATTAGTTTCAGAGAAATTTCTATAAACCATTTCGGCTGGATTAAAGTTTTTTGTCTTTTCATTTCTCATTAGAAGCAAATCATTTCAGTCTGAATGTTTTTTCTGGTTTGAGGAAAAATTGCCATAGACAGCAGATATTTATCAATATCCGACGATTAGAAATGATTGATTGGCGATAAAATGTCTAATACAGTATCCACAGGCAGTCCAGCAGTGTGTGTGTATTTGCATACAGATACCTAAACAGATGCCAATCATCACGTCGAGACGTCGACGACGACACTAACGAAGAACTGTTTTGTACATTAACTCAAATTACCTGTCACTAAATTGGGGTAGCTTCCAGGCCACCTCTGTACTGATCAGCGGCATAGATCGATCGATGTGGCCGTCCACTTAACTTTATTACAGTCTTGATTACATAGGAAGATTATTAGATTAAAGTGAATTTATCGAAGGATAACAGAATCGACCCTCTTAAAGGTTACTTTTATGATAATCATTCATTCCCAAATACTTCTTATTGATCTGAATTAATCAATGTAATTAGCCCATCGCATCACTGGATGCTCACTGAAGTACATTATTCCTGTGATTAGCCTTTTAATAGATGTATCTATTATTTACTGTTATCCTAATAAAAGCAGGAATTTTTTTAGTGTCTCTTTAAACAAATGTAGTGCTTAAAGATTTCTATCTGAATAATTTATATCGTAATGCATATCTCACCAGGTTTTCTGATTTCTTATCAGCTTTGTTTTCATCCATGAAAGTCAGTCCTGATGTAACTCTCTCATTCATTTGGTTCATTTTCATTTCTATTGAATAATATGCAATTTTACCCTTAAACTAAACTCCAGTGGGGAAACTGACTTCTTTGTCAGCCTCACCCCCCATATCAGATATCATTTATTGTCTATTTATAAATTTTTGCACAATCATCTGTCTGGTCATATACGAGTGACTATAGCATCCCTCATAGGTGTGCCCTACATTTGCTTAGTTTTTATTCCTCTAAATCAAGTATCAATGATATTGTAAATAAAACTACTAAAGTAGAATTACAAAAACTTCAATTCTTCCTTTTGATTTCATGCAAGAGAGAACATTGGAAAGATTATTTATCTCTGAATAGAAATTATCAGTTGGATTTTCTTAATGACGCCACTCAAAAGTGTTTTATCTATCCATCTTATATTTGAAATGGCACATTTTAGTGGTTCCCTTACATTTAAGTCAATTAATTTTTCACTGAAAAAATTTCCTCCTTTTCGTTATAATAAAATTTTCTAGACGATAACGAACGCTCCCCCGCCTTGTGCTATAGCCAGCAAATGTCCATCATCACCTAGCGATTAGAAGTGATTTACTGGCGATAAGATCTCCACTACAATGTCCACAGGTGGTCCCGCTATGTGTTTGCCTGTTTGCACATAGATACTTAAACAGATGTCGATCATCACGCTGAGCCACCGATAATGAGACATGACTGACGTCTAACAAAGAAATGTTTTGTATATAAATCTATTTTACAAATTAATAAACTGGGGTGGCTTGCCTGCCACCTCCGAATTGATCTGGCGACATGGGTGACTTGACTTATTCCATCTATTCGATGGATGGGGTCCGATTGATCCCCAACGTTATTACACCTTGCCACTTTAACAAATCGATTTCGCACAATGCTCTGAAAACAACATTATCGACATGTTCAAACCTATACCCACTCATGCCCAGACATTTTGTTATAGATTGCGGATATTAGTCAACACCTGGAGATCGTAACTGACTGGCGGTAAGATCTCGACTACAATATCCATCGGCCGTCCAACTATGTGAGCGCATGTTTACGTATAGTTATCCATTCAGATGCCAACATTCATTCCGTGACATCGACGACGTGATATGAATGATATATAACGAGGAAACGTTTTGTATATAAACCTAATTTATTATCCACCAGTTGACGTGGCTTCCCGACCACGTCCCTACTAGCCTAGTCACGTGAGTGACTTGACTTGTACTTTCACAAATTATTATTACCCTTTCACTTTATATAAACAGCCATGTACATACGTACCGTGATCCTTCTAATATCTAAAATACCAATGGTCCTCTACAACTCTCATTATTCTGATTTAGGAAAGTTCATTATATCATACTAGCCTATCCCGATCAGATTATAAATACGCCTTTACTTGGGATTAAAGCAACTTTAATTCCTTTGACACGTTAGGCTGGATAAGAGAACGATCTACCTTACTTAATTAAAAAACTTCGAATGATAGGATTGCTACCGTTTAAACGATTCAAACAGGTGATCTATTCCCTTTAAGTGAGTGGTGTTTTAATTTGTAGATTTTTCATATTTTAAAAGATGATTCTACTGTTAACCAATATCACTTTATTTCTCACCCAGTAAAGACTCCAATGTCAAATAGAGCTAATTTAAATACCAGTTTTCATAGGCAAAAGTAAAAGAGCGGATTCAAGAATTTTGAGTTAAAAATTATTTTAATGAATATAGTCAAGGCCAAATTGTAATCGTAGTAAGCAATCACGACTTTTTTGATCTGCCTCTTACTCGAAACTTCGAATTTCATTGGAGTATTTCAAGTTTAGAAGGAACATATTATTCAAATTAGATATATCTATTCTTCCGAATTATTAACTTAATAATTTCGAAGCAATTAAGTTATCTGACATAAAGGCACATATTAAAATATTGACGGATGATTAGTACTTAGGACGCCATTTCCCAATAACACCATAAGTAAACTTATTAAGCAATCAGAAGTAATAGAATAAAATAACTTTTCTCTGTGTAAAATGTATATTATGTCTGATAATTTAGTTGCCATATTCAGATGAAAATACTTAAATTAAATCCCGTTTATTAATTCCGTCACCTGTAAATCCCCTCATTTTCATGTCTAATAGGTTGCTTGTAGCTATATGGGTTAGTTGAGTTAAAGCGCTAGTTAGTTATGCGGTCGTTAGTTGCGTGCGGTTCGAGGTGGATATTAAAGGATTCTTTTGGAATGTAATAATGTTTATTCACGTAATTTTTGTAGCTTAGCAAGATATGCTGCAGGTTTTAGCACTAAGCCAGAACAAAACTGGGCACCATCCGGTGACAGATCTAAACCATTTTCAACACCCGGATTTTTTCCACCCGCAGTTTGGTCTGTTCAGCGCACGCCTAATGCCGCTCTGGAGCAGAAACTTTTTCCTCATAAAGAACATTCCCATGGTGGCTTCAGGTCTGTTTCTAACGGTGTCGCTCACATATCTGGGAAACCGGTTGATGAAAATGTGCAGTATTCAACATGCAGCAAGGTATGTTTTCAGCAGATTCTATTAATGAATTTTATTAGTTTTCAGATCTTCCAGTAGATAAAAAATTGCTGGACAACATTGTATTGTCAAATCTTACTGATATGACTCCAGTTCAAACTCATTCTATCCCACTACTACTAGCGAATTCAAAAACCGCTGAAGATTTCGACAATGTTGGTCTGTATGACCTAATGGCTGCAGCGCAAACTGGCTCAGGCAAGACACTTGCTTACCTTATTCCTATTCTTCATCGAATTATGTGTACTTATCCCTCCGATTCTATGAATGCTCTTGTAAGTTTCTCTTCACACAGTTTGGATAACTTAGTTTCTATGGTTATAAGTTTTGCCTTTCGTTTCAGGTAAATAATGATTATCAAATTCAATTTCCGTCAGTTCTGATCCTTGCACCAACTCGAGAACTTGTTCATCAAATCAGATTTGAGGCTAGCAAGGTAGGAACGCCTTAATTTCTTCAGTTACATTTCTTTTTTTCCCTTTAGCTCTGTTACCGCAGTAACGTACGACCCGTTGGTCTCTATGGCGGTGAAAAGCCTTATCACCAAATTTCAGAGCTCAGACGTGGTTGTCATGTAGTTGTTGCGACACCTGGGAGACTTCTTGACTTCCTTGAACAGCGTCTTCTCAACTTGACATTCTGCAAGTATGTCATTCAATATCTGATTAAAGGAGTTCCCTTTGAGAGTTCCTTATTTCTCCGTTATCATACTCCTTGGCAAATATGGCCCAGGCTCTCAATGAATACATCCCCAAGAATAAGGCTTTAGACTATCATAACATATAGCTATCTAATTACTAAGCTAAGTTGTACATTATTTTGATTTAATAAATTTTAGGTTAAATTTTATGCGTTTGTATCTTATTAAATTGTCAGTGTGTAAATAATGGCAGACGTTTTCTTGTCATACTTAGTTTTTTATAAGTCTGTTTTAATTTGTGATGATTTCAGTTTTTATCTTTGCATTATCTAATGTAATTGCATTTGTAGCATTTATCACTTGTTTATCGTATAAAATAGGCTATAGTTATTGGTTATTCTGTTGTTTCATTAAAAGGATTTTTAATAAATCTCGAATCCATTTCATTTTCCAACGATTTTATCATTGATCTTCGCGGAATCTCTTGTCTCTTCTTATACTCGTTACCTCTTACTTGGCAGACTTGAAAATTGACTATCATCGTCCTTCAAAGAGGACAATAACTCAATCATTCATGTTCACAAATTAATTAATTAAATAGGTTATATAATTAGATTGACCAAATTCAATATATGATTTTTTTAGAAATTTAGTCATTGATGAAGCGGATCGTCTTCTCGATATGGGTTTCGAACCCCAACTGCGCAAAATAATCCAATCTCGTAAATATGGTATGCCCGTTGAAGAGGGTCGTCAAACAACCTTTTTCAGTGCCACATTTCCATCCAATGTTGCCCTCCTGGCTCGCGACTTCCTCCGTGGTTCCCGTTGTATCTCCCTCAATATTGTTCACGGAGAAACTGCAGACGATGACTTGCTTGTACCTGTCTGGGGTCAAGCTGTCAAAAGGGGCAAACAGGGGGCTGAAGACGCCTTCAAACAACTCAAGGCCACTGTGCCAAAAGAGATTGTCCAACGGGTTGAGTGGGTGGAAGACCAGGAACCTAGACGAGGTGCGCCTTCTTATGTACTGCTTGAACGATTGGTTGAGGCTATCAACTCCTTAACTGGATCTCGTAAGTGCTTATTTACTTTGGTATTCCCGAATTTATGTGTTGATCTCTAATAGATTTATTTTTTATAGCCACAGAAATCCCAGAAGGCGAATCCTCTAAATCCGAGGAACGTGTGTTGGTATTTTGCAATACGAAACATGAAGTTGAACAGGTGGATCGTTACTTAGTGAAGCAAGGATTCAAATCGGTGGCTATTCATGGTGGGCGCTCGCAGCAACAACGAAATCACGGTGTGCATCTTTTCAAGGAAGGCAGATCTAATGTGCTTGTGGCGACATCTGTAAGTTTGCTTATGTTAGATCCCTTGAATGTATGACAATCATCGTCTATGATAAACATGACCATTTTAAATAGTGATATCTATTTGACTAGTTTGTGAAATATGTAATTGGAGCTACTTTGGTAGGCCAGATGAGAGGTATATTTATCCATCTGGACGTTTCCTTTCGATCTCATTAATCGAAGTACGCAGTAAAAATGTTTTTGTTAGTCTTGATATCTACAAAAAAGTATCTGTTAGATTACTCCTTTTGATAACTACCACCTCTGTGGAATCTTTTTGAAACTAAGAATTTGTTTCGAGCCATTGTTGCGAGATTCGATTAACGCTTCCTATTAGCATGTCAAGACTCCCGTCCTAGAGCCGCTTATCTAACAGCTCCAATGTACCCAACGTCCAAAGTTTTAAGAGTGATTGAACGCGTCCTTGGGTACATGCGTATGTAAGGTTATTTTAGTGGGTTGTTTACCATAAACGAAGGGGGATATTTCTAGTTCCACATTTAAGTAAGGATAAAGCTAAAAGGAGTCTTGTCAGTTCGAGGAATTGTCTTAGATATTTCCATTGACATTTCAATATATGTTTATATTCTAACAGTCATTATGACCTATCACTGATATATCTTGTGAACAGGGGCACATTTTTAATCTCATTCTATTTCTGATTAGAACCTGAGAGTGACTAAACTATCTGCCAGTACTGTAGACATCTTAGCAGTAGGGAACGCCAGTAATAAACTTCTACGTTTGTATTCTAGATTCGCAGTTAGTACTTAGAATCAACTATTCTTTATTCACTTATCTAGGTAGTTGCTCGAGGTCTGGACTTTCCGCGTGTGAAAGGAGTAATTAACCTTGGTCTCCCCCTGGGTCTTGATGAATACGTCCACAGAATCGGTCGAACAGGTCGTATGGGTCAGGCAGGTCGAGCCATCACAATTGTCTCCTCAAGCAACATTGGTGATGACAAGCATTTGCAGGGTGTCGCACGTGGAATCTGCCGTCTCGTTGCCGATCCCAGCTGTCTCCCCGAGCAATTCACTTATTCTGCTAAATGGCGACCAGAAGATGTAAATTCCTCAGAAAATGAATCTGCGGACTTTAGTCGTTCAAGATTCCAATCGCCATGCCCTCCACAACGTCTCAACAACCGTTTCCCACACAGACGCCGTGACTCATCATTTAGACGAGAAGGTGGCGGTGGTGGGTGGAAAGGAAAAAGTGGGGATTTTTATTCATAATTAGTGTCTTGTTTGCACAAAATCATCATGTACAAAATAAGATTTGCTAGATCGAATAGAATATCAAGTTTATGATGAAATTGCGTTTTTTTATAATTGGATGAGTTTGCCTACTTGTTACTTCTATTAACTAACTCTTACGTTTTTGTCAATTTGGACTGGTGAATAATTATTTACTAGAGCCCTTCAGTAACCGGTTTGACTGTTTACGTATTATTATGATCGAACTTTTAATAATTCAGATCTCTTGTAATGCTAGAAGAGCTTGGTGGTACCCCAGTTTATTGGTTAAGAGTGCTGTCACTCATGTCCAGTGATGGTTCCAACACATAGCTGAAGTTAACGACTATTGAATGACCTCTATTATTTGTGTTATAAATCAGCTTTCGAAATTATCTTACTTTCAGTCACTTTGTTGTGCTCATGCCTCGACCTATGCATGACTATGGCTGATCCCTAACACTAAATCGCGAAAACTCGGCAGTCCTGGAGAATAGATTGGAAACATCCCATCATTTCTCAAAAAAATTGATGGCTAACTTTCTCATGTTCATTAATTTAGGCTGGGAAATCACCAAAATCCAAATTGTTCTCCATTAGCTGAATCCTCTTTTCCAAATAGAGTTTTATAGCTGATTAGTATAGTGTGTACTCGCTGCATAAATGAGCGAATAAATAAATCCACATTCTTCTAAGTTTTATCGTTTAATATGCTCTGAAATGCTCAGCCTCTACAACTACTTAGTCCAAAATTGATGAGGTAAAAATCAGCTATTTTCGCCGATGAGATATTAAAGTGAATTGTGGTGACGTGGGCTATAGATAAATTAAAGGAAGGTGGTTTGTATGAGATCACTTCTGTTACCGAAAACAGTTCTCAAATATGTTCAACGT
This sequence comes from Hymenolepis diminuta, assembly GCA_900708905.1. Taxonomy (NCBI): domain Eukaryota; kingdom Metazoa; phylum Platyhelminthes; class Cestoda; order Cyclophyllidea; family Hymenolepididae; genus Hymenolepis; species Hymenolepis diminuta. Next base: position 3,880,990 of record CAADRB010000010.1, read on the forward strand.
AGAATAGAATTCAAAGAGGAATGGAACTTAATCTTACGCGAAGAGCTAATACAATTAAGACCAAATATTAGCGTAAGAACTGCCGATTCATTGGAAATCACTGGTTTCATCGTAGCCACTGATAAGGCCAATTGGAACGCACAAATCAATTAACCACTGTGAAGTTATGAAAATAGGATCAGTGCCACCATTAGAAACTGTACAGTTCCAAATTAATCTTACACCGCATCTCGCGAATTCTAATTGGTTTTTGAAATTAATATTCAGTGCTTTCTTTACTCAACAGCCTTCGAACTAACCTCAAACTTACTGGCCTTGCATATGCCAATAAAAGACCATTCGGTAAAAGGGCTCCCTAATACTCGAAATCTAGACGGATTTTATTTTTTCCTATCCTCGCTACTGATAAATACAACACTGACGGCTATATTCCCCACGTCCAGCTTTTGCCTTAGACAATAAGTGTAATGAATCAATAGAAACTATGTTAGTAGAGTTGTAAGCCACCAAGCGCGTTGCTACTGAGGAATCGAAAGTAGACTAAGCTAACAACTTCACCAACCAAGAGGAAAGCACTTGCCAACAAGCAGACCAACATGAATATACAGAGACTTGAGGCATTCGAACCAGAGATATACTCAACCACTATCCCACGCTGTTTTATAGGAGAACAGCCATTTCGACAAGATGGTTATTTCCTAGCAATTTTGTATTCTTTTATGTTCTAGATCCACCTTAACATCCTTCTTACTCTTAAGTCCTTCATTTAACCTTGCTTTGTCTATGAGATTTCCTATGATAAATTCTTATGCAGAAACACTTCCTGTAATATGAACATTCAGTTGATTTGTCGAATCGACATCGAAAAGAAAAATGACCTGATATATTAGTAATTTAAAACACAGGGAATCAGACAAGAATAGCTGATTATGTCCGGAGACATTGCCTCAATTTTTACTGTGAACTAATAAATGAACGATACGGAAAAACTATTTCCGTCATAATTCAGCTTATTTATATATTTACTCCTGCAAATATGCAACATAACTGCTTATAAAAACTGATTTAATATAGAAGTAAAAGAAAATACTTACAATCTACAGCCCCTAATTTTAGTAGAAAAAAATTGGCAGAAATGCATTTTATATTTCGAGCATTTCCACAATTATAGCAATAAGTAAGGGACAGAATGTAAAGTGATTCTTAATATTTGAACTGATTACTGGATAGACATCAGTGAGGTTTCAAATTGAGACTTGAATTTTTTGTGATCTTCAAAGGCAAATTTCATTTGAACAAATCTCCATATATTCCCAATGAAGAAATTGCTTCAAGTTTGTATAAATTAGATCCTTTCGAACCACACACCATAGTCTCCACTTGGCCGGCGTAGATACAAGAGGTGGATTCATCACTCCACCAAGTGCATTATACAGCTTAATGAGATAATCCATATTACTCTCCTTGTCCTCACCTTTCACGTCTCTCACCACAGCAAATATTATTGTTTGACGCGAAGTTAGGGTCTCAGCAATCTTATGCACCTCTGATCCAATAGGTTTGCTCAGATCGATGAAAATGATGATGGCGCTAAAATCACGAAGATGTCTTAGTTGCTCGGCTCTTTTCTGATCATACACATGGGGGATGCATAACATTTCATTAATTTGTACCCAGTAATCATCAGTAAAGTAGCGCTTCAACTCAAATTTCATATCAGCATCGGGTAGCTTTGGATCAGGTCTAATAGTACTAACCGATGTACGCAGGAGATACATAGCACATTCAATTGGGTGCTTTTCGGGATTGTCAGACATGAAGGCAAGATGATGATCATCCGATAATGTCAGAAATTTTATTTGTTTAATTCTGAATGACTTTGCTTGGATTTCTTGATGATTGTAGGGATACCGTCGAGTTATTTGTTGGTAAACTAAAGCCTCAGCGGGATTAAGAAATTTATGCGGAGCTGGTTGAGGAAGTAGCGTCGTACAGAGACTTTCATCGAGCCAATCGATATCTCTTATAGAATCTTCCACAAGTGAGGCAAAACGGTCAATTTTGAGAGCATGACTCCAATAAGGGTTTGCAGCGCAAGCCGACGCTATAGATGGGCCATCTAGGTACCCGAAAATCTTGATCACAATCTTCACTGGTATGTCAAAGATTGTCAAATTACTTATGGATTCATCCAGTTCTTTTATAAGCTTAAAAAAGGATAATTAGCATTGGAAACACCTACTTACCATCCTATCTCAAGGTGGTTCAAATAACTAGTGAAAAATGGAATGTGATGAATAGAACTCATTAGTTTTAAAAACTTTTGAGTGATAATATGTCAAGGTCGATAAGGTAATTTTGCATCATGAGGCTTGTTAGCCATTTGACAACCAATAATCTGTTAAGCTAAAACATACTGGATCGATAAAACGGACATTCCGAATTGTGTCCACAGACGAGCAAGCATGAAATAGTTCAATATTATTACGTTAGGCTGATCTACATAGAAAAAGGAGAACGATGTAAAGCCCCATATCATAATCTTCAATTCGGGCAAGAATTCAGATAAAAATTCGTCAAAAAAGTACCATATTAATATCTAAAGCAAATCAGAAGTTAGAATTAGGCAGTTTTTATAGAGCCTAGCGGAGGCATTTTTTAATGTATAAGACTCAAAGGACGCCTACATTTCCACAACTGCTTTGCCAAGCGGTTGTGTATTTAAAGTATTTCAAGCGATCGTCCCTCCTTCGACAAAAACCAGACTTATTTCTACTATCCCAAAATTGGATGACTGAGATAAATCAAATGATTTCCAACCTGAGAGGTGATACATCATCTCAAAATTTGCGATTGTGAGACGTATAAAAAAATTACCTAGGATTTTAGAAAATGGAATATTTATTCATCTTGTTGGCACCATAGCATACTAAGAAAAAAATTATTCCAAGCCATTTTCCATTTCCTCTTTTAGAAGATCTATCATTAATCTCTATAAACATTTCTTCTTTAAGGATTTCGGCTATTGAATGATATTTCCCCTCCCGCTTGTGTAAATCTCCACCAGTAGAACTCTTATCCCACCCGAAATATGGCCAACCTAAGAAAATCTACTTCTTCTGTTTACCTTTTTGAGACTTTCGGACTTTACCTTTTAAAAGATTCCAAGTGTCTCACACCGGTCATTTTGCGATCATTTTCCGTAATGAACTTAAGAAGTATTAGATAGAACTATTTTTATTAAAGAAGCTTTGAAAAATTCTTTGTCTTCAAATGTTTGAAATGAACATATGCCCTCTGCAATCCCCATATGCTATACGATAATCATTGGCATATACTAAGAGTGTAAGTTGAGATCGATTTTGAAAGAGTCCTGCGTATAATAATTTTAAAAATTCTACTGAATTTCAACTAGTAATAATACCAAATTCTGCGCTGATTTACTCTAAGCATAAATTTATATTTCAGTTAAAACCATCAACCGTGAGATGAAAATTAATCGTTTGACACAAATAAAAATCAAATTGATATGAATTTATTTCTCAATTATTTTAGTTGTCAATAAATATTTAGTTTATAAAATTATTGACAATTTTGATTAAATCCATCTTAGATATCATAACATGAACCATTTGGACATACCCTTTAGTTAAAGAAATTTTCGTCCACAATATTTATCCCTTAAGTATTTGGTATTATTTATTTCTTAATATTAGTTTGTGAAGAAAATTAAATTTCTCGATGAATTCTCCTACCTCAGAGTTTAAAACACAAAATGAACTCCGGATATGAAGCACTTAATCTTCCTTGTAGACCAGGTAATCCACTGATCCTCCCTCCGGTAGTTTTCTATAACCAGCCTCATTTTCTGAAATAATCATATAGCCTGTTACATAATACTGCGAAGCATTTAAATAAACACTTGAAATTCTTCAAAAATTTTAGATTTTTACCCTTCTATCTCGTGCAAATGTTTTCTCAAATCTAAAAGATGTAAAATATTTAAAATAATGAGTGAAAGTATTTTCAAAATGGGAATGTTAATAATGCTCGAATAGTCAGTTTGAAATTAAAAATAACATGGAAGAAATTTTCTTCTTGAAAGTCGATTTTTTTTCAAAAATTTCCAGTGACTCAAAAAATCGAGCCCGAAAATATATTCGAAATTGAAAAGGGTGCCCATGTTTTTTGATCTTCTGAAGTAGCCAACTGAAAAATTTCATCCTCTTAACTAAAACGGTAAACTTCATGTCTGGGATATTCATATTGTCGAAGAGAAGAGAGAAGAGGTCGTACGTATTTTGGTTCATAGTTGTATTTAAAAGAATATAAAATCGGGAGAAGGAGAAAGCAAAGGGACATCCGTCTCGTATATAGCAAGCTGGTAGGTGTGCTGTTAGAGGAGTGGATCACGGGTGCAAGAGAGAAACAAGACTCTTAGTGAGTCTGAAAAAGTGGATAGATGTATAAACAATTGAGGGACAGGGCAACATTAGGTATGCTGCAAAGTCGCTGCGCACATGTAGAGATCTAATCTCTTCCTAATTTTAATACATTTGATAAAATACAGTCTACGCATATTGTATTGAATTATTCCCATCCGTTGTATTTGAAGTTGATGTAAGTTGATGATTCAAAATGACCGAAGACTTTTATCATTTGAACAAATCCTGATTAACAAGTAACACATGGGTTGAAAAGTCCCGGGCCTAACACAGAGATGGCGCTAGTTTTATTGCAGTCACCTT
>CAADRB010000010.1:3899611-3952663 GCA_900708905.1 Hymenolepis diminuta
ACAAATTCCAGCAAGCGGCAAAGAACCCATTCGCAAATAACCTGTACTACGGTCACAAACGGAAACCCCGTGGAGCATTGGATCGAATCCTCTCGACACACGGATCGTCAAAGACTTTAATTTCAGATAATGGGACACAATTCACATCAGTCGATTTTAAGAAGTTCTGTGAGCAACGATCAATCGAACACATCAGAACTCCTCCATACCACCCCCAGTCGAATGGACGGACAGAAAGATTCGTCGACACGCTAAAGAGAGGCTTACAAAAGGCGAAAGGAGAGGTATTGCAGAATTTCATGCTCGGATACAGAGAGAAATCCCTGACCGAGGTGTTAATGGTTCGAAAGTTGAGAACGGTGCACTAAGCGATCCTACCAAAGAAAACTCTGCCGGACAGGAAGAAGGGGAGTAAGAAAAACTGGTTTGTTGTTAACACCCAAGTGTATGCTCGTGAGTATCGACTAAGTCGCCAGTGGACAGCTACGATTATCACGAAAAGGCATGGGAGTTTGATTTATGATGTTGAGGTTGATAAGGACAGGTGGATCCGCCATCATAATCAACTCTGACGAAGACTGGCGGAACCCACTTCTGATAAGCGTTATCTTTCTTTATATTCATTACTTGATACGTTTAATCTGACTCATGTTCTTCCACTAAGATCTCATGTTATAGATCAGATTACGATTCCATCGCGTACAGCTCGAACAAGAATAAAACCTTCTCGTCTCCAGGTCGATGCGTCCTCGAAGACCTACGGGTGATTTGCCTAAGAAGGGAGATGTTAGAAATTATAATTATTTTTCCCCATTCCCAATATTTCTTCTATGAATAAATACGTAATTCCTTACCTTATTTCCCTACTAATAAAAGACATTTGATAGTTATACCTATTTATTTAAGTCGATACTGATTGAGAGTGATTTTCGTTAATACACTCGTGTTGACTATAACGTGTCTTGTGATCTGCCATGGGTCATTAGCTTCTGTGTTAAGTTGCCATATTACCGAGTTTTCTAGATTGTTAACTCCGCGAGATTACTACCAGGACTTCTAGTTAGTTACGTTATAGCAGAAACAAAAGACATTTTTTAAATCTGTAGTTGACTCATCCAAGCTGATGATGATTACACCAAAGGCGCAAATAATTCTTAAGACCCTTGTTCAGGGATATAATTATCATCGTGGAACGGATTGTAGTTATCTCCGTGGGAATTGATCTGTACGTTCTCCATCATTCCCAAATATTCATACTTATTCCCAAGGTGAATATGACTTCGTTCTTCAAGGAGTTAGGTGATCAGACCTCATTATCAGGTCATTTCCATCACTATTAATCAATTCTGTGTTTCTTCTCATAACTCCCGGTCTGGATGGGCCACTAAAGAACAGTTTATTAACAGAAATAGTTTTAATTTGCAACAACAGCCGGTTTGTATCATTATGATAAGAAGATCTGATAATGACCTTTAATGGCGTTGATTTTATCCGACCTTGGAATACCGTTATAAACAGACATAAAGACTTCAATTAACGATCATCAATCCAGTTATTTAGAAGTCCTATATTCGGAAACTAACCGCTGGTAAACAATCTCCATTAGGAATTATTTTGAAAATTGAGAATGAATGATAGTATTCACTGAATGAACTTAATAAATTGGGGTGACTTTCAAGCTACCAACCCAACTTATTCAAGTAGTTTAACTTCGTTTTTTTAGAAAATTGCGGTTCTGGCGCATATTATAATTTCCCTTTACGTTGTAACAAATAAACGATACTTTCATTAAAGCAAAGCAAAAACAGAGCTAAATCTTTCTAATCAGCGATACAGGGTCACGTCAATTGCATTTTAGAGAAAACCCGATAGATTGCTCACAATCCTGGTGTGCGATTAGTGGGTGGTCTAATGAACACATGGACCGATTAGGAACGAAATTCAGCTGTGCAGAAATGCAACTTTTGCAAAAATTAGCCTTAATCATCGGTAAGCTTGTATAAACGGTCTTCTACATCAAAAGTAGCATTTCACAAGTCCTCCATCCCAAAGATAAAAGCTAGTAAAAGTGAATAACCCACCAATAAACCACCTCTCTAGACTTGAATAAGAAACGGCGAATTGTTTGAAGAGGCCCTTGCTTAAGCTACCCAAATAGCAGCCAAAAAGATACAACATACTCATAAATAAGCACACATGTGGGCCAAGTAGAATTGGAGCAAAGAAAAGAAAAGTACTGTATTAGACACAGTAGCATAGTATAATAATTAGAAATTGATAAACAGAAATGAACATATTTTCTAGTCTACGCTAATAGATCCACAAAATAAATGAACCATGTTGACAAAGTGGTCAAGATTATTGTTTCACTTTTAGTACCGTTTCATTTTGGTTAAATTTATCATGTTTAAATTAGTAAGGTCTAGAATAACTATAGCTGAGAAATAAAAAAGTCCTAAAAAATCAGTAAGCTGGATTAAAGATAAGCATTTAAGTGTAAATAAATAAAAGGGACATAAACTACCTGACTGCATGTGGATCCAATAATAGTTTTAACAGTAGAAGCTGTGACTCTGAGTTCAGGATTCGAGAGGATACTAAAGACAGCACTACTCGAAATCTTCTTCAAAGTCAAAGCTTCGTGTTGGTTGAACCCAGGAATACATAATGCCTCAGGGATATTTGGTTTGGTTAACAAAAGGGCCTAGAAGTAAAGAATAAAATTTTCAAAAGATTAATTAATGTTTGAAAGAAGGGCAAAGTTTAACCTTACGGGAGCGGTTTCTTTGGTGATAATATTGCTTTTAACAAGAACATTAGCCTTAGTTAAATAAGATTCAGCCTCCTCCAAAAATTGATGGAAGGCAATATTGATTCCTTCCGAGTCATCACAGTCCGAAAAATTTGTTGGGGGAAGAGTGAGAAAAACAAGAGCTCGAGACTCTACTGCTTGTATTTGTCTGAGGAGGAACTTTTTCGTCTCTATTAAGTCTTGTTAAGATCTGAACTGGGAAAATCATACCTTCTCTCTTATCACCAGGAGAAATCTTACAGAGTGTATTATGCAAGCAGAGACGATAATTAACAATCGCTTCCATACCAGCGAGTAATTCATCGCTCAAATTCAACTCAGTTTGAGGAGGTTCGATCTGCCAATCTTCATGATTATCACACAAGCATCCAGAGGATTTTAAGGAAAACGAAGGAGCACTGTTAATGGATGTATCTAAGGAATTTAACACTGTCATAGATGTGATTCGACGCATTTCGAGTGAAGTACGCTTCAAAATACGCCTGATTTGACGCAGGGATTCCCTTCTACTGTCCATTTGAATACAGTTTATGCTGAAGGTGATAAATAATTTTTAACTTCGATAAATAGTAGACAAATGCATCGAAATTTATGGCATTTTTAAAATGATTTTACCTAACATTTACACTACAATAAAGCGAACTATGGCAGACCACCAGATCCCACACAAGGTCACTTACAATATATACAAATAGTATTATGTAATGGTTAAAATGTTATTTTCTTCTCACTTTCACTGAAACAGCCAACCGAACTATATTTTTGTAAAAAAATATTAAAATTTATTCCTTCCTTTCCATACTTTTACGAGCAATATCTTGTTTTTAATAATTAGTGTAGTTTAATGTAATTTCGATGCGTTAAGAATTATGATCAGAATGATTATTACGGAATGAAGTGTAACATTCCTATGGTATGTAGGCATGATTATATTAGTAAAGTAAAGTCACTTACTGTACGGCAGAGTACATTTGAATGTGCATCAGTTGAGTTGGAGAATATCTATGAAAACAATAACTAAAAAATAGTTTTCCTCTCATTTTATAACCTGAAATATCTTGAAAACTTTAATTCAAAATGCGTTAGGCAAAACTTTTCATTGACTTTATTTTTGTTAACTCGGACCATTAATTAATATTTGATTTATGTGCGCGATTTTTGGAGACGCTAGTCCTCGACTTCTGTTTGTGTATTTGTGTTAAAATTATTCGCCATCTCGTCTTATTATTTAATAAAATATTATAAGTAAAAAATCTGATTGAAGATGTCTGCATATCCCAAGACTGAAGTCTCGGTACAGAAGTTGCTTGATTTACTTAAATGTGAGAATTGCCAAAAAACTCTACATGATCCCCACACAAATGGTGTTTGCTCTCATACGTTGTGCTTGCATTGTTGTACCAAAAGTTTTGCTCCGCCTGGAAGTAGATCTAAGCGTCATGCTGGAAATTCAAACGTGTGCCCACTTTGCTACATTCCTATTCGTCCCTGTGACATTAAACCTCATCCACAACTTACAGACCTCGTTCTCGTAGCACGTAAACTTGCGAAGCTTATCAAAAGTGCTCCACCATCTCTGGTACTGGCTTCATCTGACGATGGAGAAGGTAAAAAACTTTATTAATAACACTGTGTGGTTACACCCTATTCATGTACCTTTTTATTCGATACAGTTGCTCAAGACAATCTCTCATTTTTGAATTCTGTTGATTATTACCATTTTGAAAGTCCTTCACCTTCAGTAGCCGAAGGTGTCGTCCTGAAATCTACAGAGTCTCCTGCTACTACTCATGGTGCCATTGCGAATTCTCCCGTTGTATTTGATACCAAGCTCACAACTCGGTAAGTTCCAAATATTTCTCAATCACCATTTTACTTATTGACACTTTTTTATAAGCCTTATGTTTTAAATTTCGTTGGGTATAATCTATGTTAACAGTCACTAAGACTACATATTTGTGGTGTTTACATACATACTTTATTTTCTTAAATAGGACAGCTTATTTTCATCTGTCCGATCACTTGAGTATCCTATCAGAATTTTGATTTGGATAATATAAATTTCATAGACGAAAAGATAGGAAGTGATTGTTTTATGAGTCGGATAAATTTTTATCTCTAATTGGTCTCCCTTTGCTGCAGTGATTTCTAGTGCTTAAGAACAAAGAGAGTTTTGACGAATTCGAGTTCTTTACCACATAGATTTATGTTTGTTGTATATCTAGTAGATATTTTTTAATTACTGTAGCATGTGTGTTCAGAAAACTGTCAACTTATCTCGTCATAATAGCCTTAAAACGTCCAAATAATGTTGGTTAACTGATATTTCTACTACAGTTAATGGTTAAGAGTGATTTGAATTCAATTATATTCACTACTGTAATACATAATGGAAGCTCTGTGGCCAGTCTTTGCGTTCTGAGATTCAGCCTCTAAATGTTTTTAAGTTTGTTTTATTCCTGAACTTATTTTTACATATTAATGATGTTTTACGGTGTGAGAATATTTGAGTAATTCTTCGGTTATTAAATTTTCGTGTGGCCTTTAATTTTTAATGGTGATCAGCATGCGACTTCACTCGCTGAATTCCAATAACAAGGGCGCCTTAAGTTGAAATAGAATTACTCCTAACTTCATTGTGGGAATCATTTTTTAACACCGCTCTTGAAGTTGCATCTGATTATAATATTGTGTTCTCCTATGCTATCCTGATCAGTAAGTTCGATCACCGCTCTCGAGAGGTTCACTGTTGACTTCATATTACCGGAAAAAAGCGTTGACTACTGACTCGCTAATCTGGATATTATTGCAATTAGATATCTTTGAATATTTACAATTCATTCTGAACAGTTCTTGTTTCCAAACTTTTAATTTTGTATGATTTCGTACACAACTCATCTTTATATAGTATGTACGTTTATAGATTGTATAATATTTCAAAGCCACTATATTTAAGGATTCGATTATGGACGTAGTTTATTAATCTGGTCGTTGAATTAAAGTTTGATCTTTTTTGATTTGAAAGCGGAAAATTATTCTTGTATTTGTTCATTGTTAACCAGTGCGGTTGGTTATTCTCACCGTCAAATATGTAATGATATCTTTTGTAATTTTTTTCGTATAGCCAATTCTGCACTATCTTATTGTAGGCCCGTCGTAGTCTTAAAGAACATTGCTGATCCTGAAGAAAAGGAAAATCGGAAATTTATGCCTCCTCCAGCTGGCATTCCTCGAGCGAAGACTCGCGCCCTTACCAGAACAGTACGCTTCATTATCTTAAATAATTATATATTTAATATTCTTTGAAATCATTAATGTGTACTATACTGTATATCTTACCTAGAAAGCAGTCGTGGAAAAATTTCTCTCCTCACCAAAGGCTCCTTTGGCTTCACCAGAAAGGTCAGAAATGGATGATACTGTCCCAGCATCAGTTGTTAAATCTCCCCCAGCAGAAAAACAGCAGCAAGTCAAAAAGAATCTTTCTTCCCCAGATTCTTGTAAAGCCTCAAAGAAGGGCAGAGTCGGTAGTTCTATCTGTAATTCCAGTTTTAGCAACCCAGAGTCACGTCTCAACAGTAAAGGCGAGAGTGCACTTCATCGAGCTGCCATTAAGAACGATCTTGATCAGCTACGAGCTCTCCTTTCCAGTGGTCACTCTCCAGATGTTCGAGATCATGCTGGATGGACACCCCTGCATGAGGCTGCTTTGAGAGGGTACGTGGATGCTGTGAAATGCCTTTTAGATGAAGGAAAAGCTTCTATTGACGTTCTAGGTGGACCAGAGCTGGAAACACCTCTCCATGAAGCCGTTTTCAACCGGCGAATCGAGGTCGTTCGCCTTCTACTCGAACACAATGCTAACCCAAACTTCCTCAATGGCCAGAGTGTCACTCCGATTCAAGTTTGTGAGCATTGTCTTGCAGACGCCAATCAGGATATTATCAATTCTGCCAAGGCTGGCATGAAAGGACGAAAAGCCTTGAAAAAAGATCTTTCTCAGGCTCTCAAGGACTACACAGAGATTCACGAACTGCTGGTGAAGTCTGTCAAAACTTTCGCTGAGAGATTTTCCGATAATAAGCTCATAGGTGACAGTTCAGCGTCAGCATTGTTCTTAGAAAGGTAGGTGGCAAATATTACTTGCTATATATTTAGGCGACGCACTAAACCGGTTCTTCTCTGTACTGGACTTGATCGTGATCAACAGAGGCTAGTTAATCGCGTTGCAAATCTAATTCATGCACGTATTGCAAGTGAATCTTCAACTGACGTAACCCATCTTATCACTGGTATAAGAATGCTTTCCCCAAAAGAAGGAAAGAAGAGGGAAAGTAAAAAGGATAAGGAGGAGAAGCGAAAGGAGTCATCTGATACGGGTCTCCATTGTCCCAGGACTCTGAAATATGTGAGTAGTGTGTTGCAGGTATGTTCGGATCTTGACTGAATAACGGATTGTTTAGGGTTGTTGGATTCTCGCCTTTGATTGGATTGAAACATGTGCGGAAATGAAAACTCGAGTGAATGAGGAGGCTTTTGAATTGACTGGATGCAATCCATCGCCAAATACATATGCTCCTCGTCGAGGTCGGCTAGCTAGGGAAGCGGGTTCAGCAGGGCTTTTCCATGGCTTTAGATTCGTTCTTCTTGTAAGTCTGCCTATTTATTTCGAATATAGTGATTTAGCATGACTAGTTGAAAGATTGGCCCGTACTCTTCTTCATCCATCAGTATTGATCGATGCAAACACATGTAGTTGCTAAACATGTGTTCGGTGAGAATGGTTGCAGAATTTGATTATTTAATTCCTATAAAAACTCAATGTCTCATATCAGAGAACGTCAATCTCAATAAGGAACTATCACTGTGGATGTTTGGTATCATGGAATATATATATATATATTTGCTCAGGCATAAAATGAAGAAGATCCCTAAGTCAATTCACTGTCTCTCGAATAAGAAGGTACATTTTTGTGTAGATAAAGATATGTAGGGAATTATTAGCTACGCAGTTATCTAACAATTTTTACCAGTTGCCGAAATATTCGAATCAGCTCCGCAAACATTTTTCAAACATATATGTGCTCCAATATGACAAAATGATGAATCTCTAGGTCGCGATTTAGCTGCGATGATATAAATTCCTCTCAACTGTTAACTTGTAGATTTCTTAAGTTGAAGTGTTGGAAATATATATATTTTGTATTGCAGCCAGAGGTCGCATTCTGTGTAAAATCTTGCAGAACTCGAAAGATATTTAAGCGTAATCTTCAAATGAAAAACTAACTTACCCAACTTGAAATAGCATCAAAAATAATAACAATCTCTCGAATAATAGATAAAACTCTAGAATAGATTCCAAATTTTCCAAAATCAACTCATTAAAGCAATAACTTGGTAGATATTAGGAACAATTATTGTTGAGGAAGAGTTAGACTGACCATTGCAGATAAACTATAATTTGATTCAAATGATGTATATCCTCTCTGATTTTCTAAAAACACATTAATGACAATAATAATTTCATTTAGGAAAGTGTTTTTCAACGCTTATCTTGGGTAGATGAGTAGCATCAAAGAGTCTCCCCGTGAGAAACTCGAATTCTACCATGCTCATTAATAACTGAATATGAACGCTAGTCGTAGACCATTAGTCATCGAAACTGTGGCTTCTGATTTTCCAAACGACCACGGGAACCGCTGTGTCACCTGCACACAATTATATATCAATGTTTCTGTAATTCCACGTGTTTAAATGTTAGAGAAGTTTATTGTTCCCATTGTGATTTTATTTTTATAGGGAAATTACTCCTATCCCTTTCCAAGTCGACAAATTCTCGCGAATGTTCTCACCCTCGGTGGTGGCAAGATTTTCCATCGGGATATTACCTCATCTTCCCGTTTAGCCTATCTAGCCGCAGATGATCCAATCATTACATGTAATTGGATGGTTCAAGATGAACAGGAGGACTCTACTACTCAGGGATCAAAGGCGACCTTTACAGCTCTCGACATCAAAGAAGATTTGGACAAAGTGAATAGACATCAGTTGATAGCTCTTTATGACAACAGGACATCATCCTCATCAATGGTCGTTTCAAAGTCGAGCTCGTCTACGGAAGGTGGTGAGAATTCAACTACTACAATTGCTCTGAAACCGAAGGAACTGGTTGAAGCAGCGTTGAGGTTGTTGAAGCCACGAGTGATGCCTTCTACTGGAGAACCTGCGTTAGTTACTACTGCCAACTATCGTCCGATTAAACTGGTACCGGCGTCCTGGGTTATGATATCCTCGGGAGATTATAATCTACTATCTCTTGCTGATATGGACAAGTGAAAACTTGACCTTAGTGACGATTTTTAATGTTCTTTTAATAAGAATGATCATTTTATATCCCATTAATTTTTTAAATTTAACGGTGGGATGTTTTGTATGCACTCAATACCTACGATTCGTTTTGAGTAGATTACTGATATTCAAACTGAACTATAGAACATTGTAAAATTTTTGGCTGCTTTTCAGTTTGATTATGGTACTAGGGCCACGCCATCTTACTTTCAATATGTATCTTCACATTTTGAACTGCCATCTTGTATTGAATAAATTGCTTTCCATTATTTCTGTGCATTTACCAAGTAGAGTATTCTTCTGTTGAGGCTTTTTTTGCTGGCGTTACTTAAGTGTTTATTGAAGTTTTCTGAGGAAGGACGATAATAACAAATTATCTGAAATTAGGTTTTACAGTTTTATGCTTACATCCAATTAGCATTTTTTAAAACCAAATGAGAGAATTCTCGAATGGATCTGGTTATTATTTTCGAAATTGGGAAAAGTTCACGATATATTTTCAATGGAACGCGAAACTAGGATATTCTATCAATTACTTCTATTTTAACTCGATATTTATCCTAATAGGAATATGGATTAGCAGTAGTAGAAATGCAGGTCATTGGGCCTTTGGTTTGATGCAGTATAAAGCTATTTAAACGTTGGAATTGTTTGGTTCCTAGCTGAAATCAATATCTGCATATTTTTCTGACATCTTGGTGAGTAGAATGTCTCCTTGATACGTCACGGTCTCATCTGTCTATCATAGTGTTAAAAGTGCGCCTCTTCAACCGATTGGACAATTGTTTCCCGATTGGAAACCAACACCTATAGCTCAAAGCCGCAGGGTTGTTTTATCTCTAAATGAGTAACTCCCGCAGTTTGTCTACAAGTCGCCTAACAGCTCGATAGATATTCGGGATGCCAATTGTTGTCGGTCCGGCGGCACTTTGATCTTCAACACGTGACAACTCATATTCACATACGGTCTCTCTGCTTAGTTAACTTCACATTTTCCCTACCTCTCCTTCCAAGTCTGAATCAACTGTAGCTAGCGTTATGTAATGGAAGATTATAACGGCTAAAGCTAAACTTCCTAGCATTACAACATAGAAAAGTCCCACAAAATTCCTTTTCAATCATAATTAAGTGACTACCAATTCCCACTTCCTCCTAGATAACGGTTACAATTTTAGAGAAGGGCCAAAAACAACGAAGCGAAATACGTGACAAAAAACGGAGTTATTTTTTATTCACAAGACTACTAGGGGGATTAATAATAAGCTATTTTGGGGATCGATGAGATGGTACTTTGACAACCCGAATACGGTCAATGCCTACACATCTACACCATGGCTTCGTTGACATGTTTGCGAGCTTCCAATTTCTCTGGATCGGGCATACTGTCCCAATCTGGCATATCAGGAATGCGTTCCGGCATGGGAGCTTTGCCGGGAATTGGTTTGGGACGCTTTGTGTCTACTAGGCGAACACGATTGAAGTAACCCAATTCTGGTCGTTCCAGGCCGATTTTCTCCTTGATGCAATTGTCCAAAGGATATTGCAGTTTGCGGCAACTGGAAGATGAAAAGGCATATAAGTAAAATAGAAAAGAGTTAAGGTACTATTACTTAAGTTATTCAGTAAAAGTCATAATGGTTGCAAATTTTTTCTGATGATGACAGCAGACTCAATTGATGACCGCAAGCATTTGCCCTAGATAAATTCCCATTAAAAAGCAGAGAAACCCAACATTCGTGGCCCAAACTTCATATACTCCAACGTATTTGTCCAGAGTTTACCATTGCTCTCCAACCCTATTAAAGAAAGCGTTAACACTTAAGGAAGATATCATGGAGTTACTCTGACAAAAACCACACATTCCATCACCTAGCATTAGCAAGTTTGGTTAACGACTCACATCACTAGGTCTGTCAACATCAATAAGAATCAAAATTGTGATTCCTGACTTGGCAAACGAGCACAATGACCATTGCGATTTATAAGACCCATAACAGTCCCAACAAAAGCATGGAAATTACATGGTAGTAATACTGCTTATTCATTAGCTATACCTAATACGAGTGCCTACTGTATCAGATATCATCAGTTCGAAATAACAGTTGAAATACTGAAACTCTGATGTAAACTCAAGCAATTCAATCTCTGTTGCATTCATACTATGAGATTATTAAAGAAAATCGGAGTACTACTTGAATTATTTGACAACTGGATTTCTTTTAAGGTTAAAATGCACATGTATGTTTATTTGTCAATCAACCTTGAGGATTTGGAAAATTAGACACTGAAGATTTTTTATCAAAGATTAATTTCAAGATGAGTACCATTAGACACTTCCATCTAGGTGGGTTGGGAATCATTAAAAAGATCTCAATAAATGTAAGCATTTAATCTTGGGATATACCACAAAATGGAATGCATATTCATAAAGGTACCAACAGTAACATTTGTCTAAGACTAAATTAAACCTTCGAATCAGCAAAGGACGTAACCCAATGGTCAATATGGCTGCAGAATTAAAAATGACAGTCAAAAATTATTAAAATTATCGGAATACGAACAGAGTTTGAAAAAAACATCAGGTTCTGAAGACTTAAATCCTACCACCAAGAAATTAGAACAATATTCCTTGAATATTTCCTGATAAATAACATTCAAAAAAGATTATTTGCAGAATTTCGCCACATTTAAATCATAAGTCTACTTATATTAATACATAAAATAAGCAAAAATTAAGGAAGAGAATCATTTCAACAACGAGAGGGTAAAGTTTTATCATAAAAATTAAGGAATGACACTTGCTTTTGGATTTGGAAATAAGGTCCGCCATGTTTCCATATGCAATTATAATAGTCGGTAAATACATCAGCGCAGTTTTTCTTCAGCAATTTAAGAAATTTAAGACCGCACTCGGTAACATCCTTTCCTTCTTCAACACATTTTCTTGGGTCGTGGTGTTCTTGATGGCAAAGCATAAATTCCTAAACGATTGAAGACAAAATCTAACGTACCTTCGACTGCTGGTCGCAAAATTTTCCCATGTGCAAGGCAGCCGCCAGAAGTGGGACAGCTGTCATTTTGATTTCAGGAACTTCTAATTCCTCGAGTGTCGGAAGTTCTGTTGATTTTGTTATCATTTTATATTTTAGAAATGCGACAATCGATTTCCTTCACACGAAGCGCCAACGCCGTAGGACACATAAATGCCAACTTATTAGAAATTTAATTTAAAAATAAGTTTCAAAGAATAATTTTTGAATATTAGATAACCGCTATAAATTTTGCGTAATCAAGTCGACATATTCCACAGTTGACGTAAAATAATAATTTTCTTTGAACATGAATAATTTGTTATTAATTCCAGTTATTATCAGTTACTACGACGTCGTGTATTTTTGTTAGAAGTTTAAGTTAATCGATAAATCTTGATGAAATAATGTGCACTTCATTTGGGTTGTGATGTTCTCCTTTATATTTCTTGTAAAGCTAACAAAACTGTTTTTCTGACGTAATTTCCTATGTTTAAGAATTAATTCCTTTCGCTATATTTCTTTATTTGATTACTTAGAGCTCTATTATGAACCAGGTAGAACCGCTTATCGTGGCTATTTATATTACTTAATGCATTCTGTATAAAATAAGTTCCTTGAATGGCACTCTAAATCTGCTATACTCCTAAAACGTATCATTAACTAATAATGGCTTTTAAAATAAAATAAATTTTAGAAGAAATTTTTCTAAAACTTATTGAAATTAATAAATACGTTTGATAATTATTTGCCTAGTTATACCGAACTTTATAATCCCTCTCGATTTCCCATATAATTACGATTTTGAAAATTTACAATTAAAAATAAGTTCAGGAAATAAAGAAATTCTTCATGAATAAGTGCTTTTTAATCTAAAATGTTTATCATTTATTTACTTCTCGCATGATACTCCAGGACTTACTCTATGCAATTATGATAAGTATCGTTCGCCTATCATGTAACATGATGCCAAAGTCCGACAGTATATCTATCTCAATAGTCCCAACGAGTTAGACTTAGAGAACTGCTCTTAATGATCTCTCACAAGATAACAGAATAAAATAGTCTTTCTAAAATCTGAATCAGATTTTCAGCTGCATCTCAGTGGTTAACGGACTCATCAACAAAGTTTGCGGTCATACATACCAAGTGAGCGGTGTGGCAAAATTCGAACCCCTCACCAGGAAAATTCCATGGCGCCATCCCTCTAAGATAAGTATAAAAAAACCTAAGTAAAGGTACTTGAGACTTACAAATAAAATAGAATTACTTAAAAAATATACTAAAAATGACCAAACTGACCTATTAACTGAGTAAATTCCCCTCACTCCGTTAATAATTTAAAGAAAACGCTAAACATCATTGTTATAACGCAACAAACTGGAAGTCCTGGTAGTAATCTCGCAGAGCTAACAATCTAAAAAACTCGGTAATATAACTAATAAACCACGGCAGATCACAAGACACGTTATTGCAAACACGCGTGTATCCACGACACCTCCTCTCAATCGGCATCGGCTTAAACAAATAAGCGTAATTATCAAACGTCTTTTATCAGTGGGGAAATAAAGAAAGCAATTACATTTTTATTCATAGAAGAAATATTGGGCGCGGGAAAATAATCATCATTTCTTCTAACAATCGGAAAGCTGACTTTCACTTGAATCGCTAAATATAATTAGTTATATTCACTAGTTTCTTACTTCAGCCTCTCCGAATAAAATGTAATTTCCAATTTCACAAGTAATTCTCATATAGCCTTCATTCCATGGGCTTTATTATTATTTCAATGAGATCTTTACTGAATTTATAAACTACTAAATATTAATCCGGTCTTGGAATTTGCTAACCTACTTGTAGGTCCCCACTTCTATAAGAAAAATCAGAAAAAAACTCTTTATTTTCAGAATTCTGCTGAGAAAAAACGAGTTAATAAAATATAGATTCAGCATGCATCCTAACCACTTTAGATAGACCACTGCACAGTATTTACACTATCGGTCATCTGAGATCAGGAAGTTTGTTGACGAAATCAGGCTGCGCTGCCTCAAGATTTGGATTCGAGGTAAAATCGCGAATCATGTAGATTAACCGTTGGTTTGCCTAGAACAGCTATTCCACTGTATCACTCTCAAATTATAAACGTTGCCTTTAAGATGGGGTTAATATTTGCAATTTAAGATTACCCTAATTTTGTCCTTTTGCGCCAACAATAAGTACCTTTAAATAGAAGTCCAGACAAAAGTGCAAATGAAATATCTAGTCTAGGAATCCATAAACCTAAAAAATTTTGGTAGAACTATTAAAATTCTCTTATCAAGAAGCATTCCTTTTTTTGTTTCCTTATATATAAATAAGTATTAATAATTTCTCCAGACTATTAATCCAAGTATTAATAAAACTTCACTTAGTTAGCAGAAAGATATCAAGGGACCATTTTGGCGAAAATTTGGCATTTTTCCACCAGTATTAGCCTGTATGTGTACGTATTTGCATCAAGCTTTCCTTTTTCTAACGTTTTCATACATATATTTATAATTCGAGGGGGAGGGGGAGGGGAGGAGAGGAGAGACATTATCTGCGTTTTAAAATAATAAAATATTTAAACAAAATAGCAAATGAACTCACATTTTCTGAAACATAGTAAAAAAATCTAACCTCAGCAACATTTTGGCGATAATTTCGACGTCGTGCGCGAAATAGGTTGCCTTCTAATTGGAATTCATTGTAGAATTGGAGATGACTAATCAGCCCCTCCCGGCCGGTTACTGTTCCGCTAAATGGATCTGACCAATTTTGAGACCACCAGTTTACAACATGCCGTATTTAAAAGAAAATTTTTCCTTTTCAAATTATTAGCAGTTTGTTCGGGTCTGTGGAGTACATAACGTTATCACGGCTGACCGAAGGAATCTCGCGCGCAATTGAACATCCCGGAGTGATATCCACCCCGTGTACGATAAAAAATTCTGGAACTTTCAGACCCGCTACCTATTGCGTAGCGAGCAAGCACGGTGATATGTACAGAGGTTTTCCCAGACAGTCAGCGATCAATATACCTTCAGCGTATTTATTGGCCAGGAATGTTGACAATTAGCCATAATTTGCAATAAAATCCCTCCACCCGATACCTCTTTCGTTCCTGCTACTCTGGACGAAGTCCAGCTAATTTTGGGTGCTAGACTAGATTCAGCTTGAGGCTAGTTATACTTGTCAGCTATTAGTTGAATTTCTAAGAAGATTACTGAGATTTAGCTAAAGGCTTATTTGTGTATCAGCTGCTACAACTTTAAGTTACAAAGGCTATTGAAGATGGTTGTAATTCTTCGACGATGTATTTAATCTATTTTAAATAGTGATACTTTAGTGGATTATTTTTGAAGTAGACCAGACGGGTACTAATTGGGCATTGGATATATAGCTATTGACTCACTATTGAAATTTGAGATTATTTCGAAGGGAAAAATACTTTATTCTTCCCTTGTTACTCTGCTCACTTGCAGCTTTTTCTCACCATCGTTTCTTTCTAATTTCTTGGGAGTAAATTGATCATTAATGTAAAGAAATAACGAAAGAAATAGGAAGGGTTTTATTCCTGCAAACAGAGGTCGCCACAAGTTTTGCGATTATAGGGTTATTAATAGGAGATGTATTTTTAGTTGGGATGAATTTTAGATCACGAGAATTCTCTGAGAACGAAAATTTTAATTGCTGAGCACTTTCAATAGCTTTCACTATGGTAGCCCAGAAATACGCCATATGATGATTCACATTTCTGATTTCTTTGTCTGATCACATGGCATATTGGAGTTTTCGGTGGAAGATGTAGCTCATCAAAGTGCTGACTAAGCCTTCTGACATCAACCCTCCTCTTTGTTCTAGAACCTTCCCAATGGAATTCTTTCGAGCATACATAAGCGGATAGTCTCATTAAATTGCCGCTTTCATAATTCCGCACCTATTTTGGGTTAAACACGACATATTCAGAAACATCTAGGAAACCACACTATTACGATGACTAAAGCTACAAGTTTCCAATAGATCAATATGAATTGCTGCCTTTATTTAAACAGTATTCCCAAGCTGTCAAAGAAACAGTCAAGTCCACTAATAAACATGGGACCTGTCACTAAAAGCTGATTAACAGCAAACCATAAATCAGTCAGAGCCAAAGTTACACACTTAGGAAAGGGAGTAACGCATCTACACGGTCGGTTCTCCCCCCTCAGTCACATAATTTCAAATGCGTACACTCACCCCATGCCATGCCTCCAATGACTCATCGACCCCCTCCCCGGAATATTATCTAGAACATACGAGCACCCAATTTCGTTGACTTTCCAATGACTCACTCTCTATGTGCAATGTGCAAGCATTTCCCTGCGTTTCCATTGGTCACCTGGACCTCGCGCTTCCATCTAGTGATTCATCTCCCAGAAAGAAGAGACACGATACGAGGTCTAGTTTCCACCAGAGGACAGTAAGATACTTTACTCAAAAGGAAAGACACAACTTCCATACAGAAATTAGAAATATTAAATAGTTCATGAGGTATAAGAGGTATAAAGGAGAGGTTGAGGAAGATTAGAAAATGACGTATATCAAAAACTATGCAGAGAGTTAGAGAGATAGATTGTCTTTGACCACGTGGATGTTACCACCAGAGGTTTATACAAATCGCTGCTTCACGGCACTCAGGTCAGGAGCTTTTTCATCCATAATCATATCTTGATTTGGAATTGAGGGAATGACATTGATACTCTCCTGGATCTTTTTGGCTGCAAGTGCCTTCTCATTACGAAGGAATCTTTCAAAGAGAGCCTGAAGAATCTCATTTGTGATTATATCACCTGCATTCAGCCTTAACATGTAGAGAAGGAAGGAACCATCAGGTCGTAGGCAGTTGGCTTCGAATCGATGAATCGAGTCCTTCATATTCTGCTCATAGGCCTCAGCAATCTTCAGGTATCGGATCAGTGATCGGACACGTCGTCTACGAACACACAGTCGGAAGATCCACATTAAAATACTCACCATTTCTAGCGAGGCTACGCCAACAAACCAGAACCATAGGAAGATGTAAACCTTTTCGTTTAACATGTTGATAGGCATTGTGCACTGAGCAACGACAGTTGGGATAGGTTTTCCAACAAGTTTAATGGGTACACGGCAGTAGCCAGCACGGGGGAACACTAGTGACTCCTGCCAGTAACGACCATTCCAAAGATCAGAGAGGATCTTATATCCAAAGAATCTGTAGTCTCCAGACATTCCAAGGAAACTCTCCATGATAAGGATTTGTGCTACAGCGTTTGCAAAGTAGAGAAACTTGATTATCATATAGTAGGCACAGAGAGCACGACCCAGACGTTTATGTGGAAGAACTTCACGCATGAACTTCAGAAAACGACTGATAATATTCCTTTTAGGACCATATTCAATTGGACGTCTTGCGTAGAACAGGGTGTCAAGAGCTGAAGCCAGAAACTCAACCTTATTCTTACGACTAGATCCTGAGTCTCTAGCAGCACTCTGGGCGGATTCAATGTAGAAACTTAGATTTGATCCAATACGATTGAATGTTAGAGCCTCCCAGAAGAGAAATGGAACATAGCACATAATTGCTTGCAGAGCCAATACAAGGGACACCCACTGGTAGTAATCTGTAAAAAAATGTAAGATATTATGATGAAAAATCTTGTTAGTCTATACCAAATAACGGCTTTGTAATACCATCCAACTTTTTAAAGTAAATCAATTCAGGTAAATTCTTCCGTAGTCAGAAGAATTTGATCTGCGAGTGCCAACTTTTGCTTTTGAAAACAAACATCATGTACAATTTTCACCCACCTGCCTACAAAGCAAAGCTACAACCGGACACCCTCAAGTTTATAAATACAAAGAGACTGTGGTACCTACGCACACTGACTCATAGATCTACCTTATGTTTATGGCTATAGTGACTCAGACCTTTACCCTAACTGTCAACGAACAATAAACGCGAAGTTGATCAATCTCCTTATCGTACCTCATTCTGCCTGCTTTTCAAGATCCGATTTGTCCTGCCTCTGCCAACGCATTCTTTTTTCCAATCCCGCTTTCCCTTCTCATTCACCTTCAGTTGTCCAATAAACCCGTGGATTTATTCAACTACCCAACCACTTTAAGGCCCTAACTAAAACTGGACCTATGTAGAAAACTTGGTTAAAATTTAAAATAAAAAGCTCAAAATATTAGTTTAATGATATTTATCCTACGAAAAGCTCAATTCCAAACGGTAGTTGAACTAGGTTAATCTGTTATTATGAGTCCAAACTGTAACTATTAGATTACACAAAGCATAACAAACTCACATTACACTAGAATGAATTTCCTGATTGATATAATGAACTGAATTACAAACCGTTATGCCAAACTTATATTTTGACGTACGATTTAAAATAAACACAAGTCTATGAGGCTATCTTATAATTTGATTATACTATTTTCCAATTAAATATCTACCTTTGGCAGATGCCTAATTACTAATAATCTGCCGAAATTGTATACTACAAACTAGAATAATTTGAGCAATTATGTAGAATTTGCAAATGACCTTTGACCTTATATTATAAACCTTAAATTTAGACCACAAACTCCCCCTTGACCTTTTTAATAACTCATGAATTTACCTGAAATTGGTCTGCCTTAATCTAAAAAATTTTAATGAGCATTGGTTCGTTGCGTACGAAACTGTGGTCTGATAACATGAATGCACATTCGGTAAACGATATTGGAAGCGTACAATTAAGCATAGACGAAAGCAGCATTAACTTACTGACTTTCTTGGATTCAAGATACTCCCAGTAGGCGGGATCATCTATTCTTTTCGTGTTGACATCTGCTGGAACTGTACCATTCACCCAACAGAATGCGTTGATATAAGCAATCATATTAGATCCGGAGAATGTAGTGGCTGTATAGCAGGAAAGAGGCTCAAACACATAAGATTTAAGCGTCACAATAGTGAAACAAATGACCAGGACCACAAAGGAGAGAAGGTAAGCACAACGATCCGCGAAATCATGCAAATTTGAGCTGTCGACAAAGTGTAACTTGTCGATTTGGGCAAAAAACTCTTGAGCAACCATTTTTGTTGCTTCTATTTACGACGATATTAACTAGAAGAGAACAAGAATATGCTAGCAAGTTGCAATACCGAATTGACAGTGTCTAAACGGGATGGGTAAAAATACTGAAACATGTATTTAGCTAACCAATGAGGTTTGCTTAGTTGGACAGGAATTCCCTCGACCCATGTCTTTTATTTAGGTCAACAATTATTAAAGCTCTTGGATGAAATATTAATGCTTTTGGGCTAACAATTTATGCTTCCGTAAATCCTCACGTGACATGACTAGAAGATATATTACTCCCTACTATTTCACTTGTTTAATTCAATATCTATGCTCTAATTGGCAATCCATGAGCAATTATTGATAAGTGTGATTGTACAGCTACAAATTACGTAATATTGGCAATGGACATTCTGAGTATGCGTAAGCATTCATACACCAAATGTCGATTTAAATGAAAGTATCAACAAGAATAAGGGAAGGAATTTTCAAATTACTAGCAATAATCATTACCAATGTTAAATGTGAAAGAGGGTACCATAGTTAGATATACACATATAAAAGCAATAAAAACTAATAAGAGAGGCAAGAGATTACACACCTAACCAAAGCCGAAAAAAAATTCGAATGACCACTCTTCGTTTCGTATTGATAAATCTAGGCGCACTAACCAACCAATGAGGAGAGCCAATAAGGAATTAACCAATAGCTTGGGCGTTTGCTTCAGGTCAGACAGACGAGTTACTTCAGAAACGGTATTTCATTGGGTTGTGAGGTTCTCAGGTCAATGAAGTTCTATTACCCCATTCGTTGTAATGCTGTTCCCAAGTTTGTTCGGATTTTATGAATTCCGGACTAATTAACATATCACCTTATGAAGTTTTTGGGGTTATTCAAAATGGTGTATTTGGTTATTATGAGTTGTTTGAACTATTTTAATGAATGGACATTTAAAGACTTATTAAAGAGGAAGTAAACATTTTGTTAGGTATTCTGATTTTGACATAGAACGATCATCTGTTTCCAATGGATTTAAGATTTAAATTAATCGATCGGTTGTGAGCGAGGGCAAAATTATGCTTTTTCATTAAAGCACTATCAAAAAATAAAACTGGATCAAATGCATTTTAAAACAGCCCTTAAAATAATCGGATACACAGTAAATCATCCTACATTCGTAATGAGATCAAGAATCAGGGATGAAAATGTCTTTTACGATGAGGAGATGGTAAATCGTATCCTTTTTCTCCAGTCGATTGGCTATTCTAATTTCGATAAAGTAATGATCTACCGTTTGCAGAGATTCAACAAGATTTCTGTCAAGTATTGTCTATTTATAAAGAAAGAACACGAACTTCAACTAACAAAACGTCTTTTTATTGTAATCCTTTTAAGCTATTCAAGGTTACAAAGTTAATTAGAGGGCTTTTACTTTTAGCT
This sequence comes from Hymenolepis diminuta, assembly GCA_900708905.1. Taxonomy (NCBI): domain Eukaryota; kingdom Metazoa; phylum Platyhelminthes; class Cestoda; order Cyclophyllidea; family Hymenolepididae; genus Hymenolepis; species Hymenolepis diminuta. The sequence goes on from CAADRB010000010.1 coordinate 3,920,356, forward strand.
ATCCGTCAATGTGTTTTTGCTTATCATTTAACTTTATTAGGTTAGAATTGCATTTGATTTAGCCAACTCATGGAGAGTTTGATTAAGCACTGCCGAAGTAAAATTGAGTTGAACTCACTGAAAATTAAGTTATCTAATTTTTGAATCAGTTGCAATTAGTGAAGACCCAACAATAATAATACAATGCAAAGAAATCGAACAAGCAAACCAGCATTAACTGTAAGGACATCAAAATATCCAGATATTTTTAATCCAATTTCTTCAAAGGGAAGGGCACAAGTTCTATGTAATAAAATAATTTTAGAATTTTATAATATTTGAAAGACTTCTCCACAATCAGAGATACTGAATCAAAAATAAATTAAATCCGGTTTTTCCCCTGCGGATCCCTCAAACTGTAGTAACTGGGGCTGAAATAGCATATTATTAAAACATTTTAACAATTGATTTAGTTGGCGAATATTTGATTACAAGTTACGAACAGAAATTGTAATTTAATTTCACTTCTAAAACGCACTAATATCACCAAATTTTCGAGCTGTAAACAGCAACACTAAATACATCCATGTAAAGATAAGTTCAGTTCACAGTAAACGCACAGTGTACAAAGAACACGTAGGGGAGATGAGAAAAATTTTATCAACATGACAACGGTTAACATCAGAATGTCTAACATTAAACTTTTTTGAGAAATAGTTGGTCTGGCTATGGAGCACTAAGGCTTTAGAAAGGAATACGAATAAACAGACTAGTTTGTGTGCATATTTGTTCTTTGGCTGAAGTAAGTATTCAAATTCGTAGGCTCACGTCCGGTAACTGGGATGACCACAAATAAAGTTTCAACAAAGACGGGACCAAGTACCGGTTTGAAACGGGTTGGAAGAAGAGTTTGTTTCAAATGGACCATTTTCATAACACCTTTTGCAAATGGGTTTTTGAATAAACTATCTGAAAGGACTGTATATCCTACCACTGTTAATAATATCGGAAAGGAAGTATTTTTCAGCTGATATAATATTATTACAGGTTGGTTTTAAACGATGCTGCTCCCCATTCAAATTTAACTGTCATCAAGCGTCTCAAAGGAAGGTAACAGTTCTAGCAACTTATCTATGATCATTTTATACCTGAGTTATAATATGTTCCAAACTGATCCCTCTTAAGCTAATTTCATACGATTGCTCTTCGTTCAATATTTAAATTCTAAAAGTGCATCAGTAGAAGTTAATGCCGTATGGTTATAGCTCATTACGTTATTTCCCATAGTCTTTAGTCTAGGAAAATAGAAATTATCTCCTTAGGCGATGCTATACTTGGGCTATTTTCAGTGTTGTATTTAATCAAGTAGTAAAGGATGGTTGCAATATGTTTGCTTTCATTGTCAAGTAGAGATTGTTCTGCCTTGGGAGAAATTTCATATTCACGCTAGTTTGTAGGGAAAATTCAGATACTGTCTTAAATGTAATTGCAGGAATTCGTTTCTGTAAATTCGCGTACTTCGAGAGATGATTAACTAACTTGCAAGAAACGTTGCTGAGACGAACAAGGTATTTATCTGCACTTTTTAATCCCTCCCAAAGTTATTTAACTTATTAGCAAATTCTAAAAACAAATAATCATTTTGAAGAAAAATACCGATCGATTAAGCCTTTATAAATGTCAACTTAAAGGTCGGGAAAAGAACTCCCTGTTTTCAATTAGCGAATGTATTTATCTGACCTGCTTGCTCTTGTTTACTGCCTGTCACAATTTAAGTCAAGATCTGATATAAAATGGATGGGAGTGACGCTATAGGAACTGCACGCAAAATTAAAAATATCGAATATTTAACGTAAAAGGCATTTTACTCGTGGTCCTGGTCATTATAATATTTCTAAAATGAGTAAATTCAAAAGTAACGTTCTTTAGAAAAACGGGAGATTCGTCTTTATATACCTTAACATTAAAACTATTCAGATTCTATCAGAATTTTTAAAGCAAAGTGCCTAGAATTGTTGTTTCAGCTAAAAAAGCACTTGTTGTATTCAGGTTTTCGAAAAAACTTTTATCGCAGCCTGTGGTATGACTATGAAGTAATAATGATCTTCCTCGGGCTAATGAGAAATCAGAGATGAACGAAAAATCTATTTAAAATAAGGACTAGCAATTGAAAATAATGCATCTGAATTCGCTCTCTGAGCCGGCTTTGTATAATAAATTATGATTCACCTGTAAGGTCACTGATGAGTAATCCCCAATGCACCATTTGTCCTACCGAAACTGATATCTGATTTTTAACATTGAGGTCAAATTGGTCATCGTTCCGAGGCTGTCGGCCATATGTGGTAAAATGTGAAACACGCTGATTGGATCAGTGTTGATCAGTGTTTGGTACCTCAAAAAAGTTAAAATTTGATGGGTCACTGTTAAAAAGTTAGGTTTTTTCCTCAGTTTGAGTAATTAAAGTGACAATTACTTAGCAGCATCTCATTTAGTCCTTCATTCCTTCTAATTCCAAAATATTTTTGAGATTATACCAATAAGAAATAGGTTAGGAAATCGAAGATAAAGAATTTTTACGATATTAAAAGCGTAAAATAACATCAAAATATAATCAAATCAATCAATGGAGCAAAATTAAATCATAATTTAATTAGCTAATTTACGGCCCGTTATCAGGTTATAATGCATATTAGTTGAAAATCAAACAGATTAAAAATTCAATAAGAAAACGTGATTTTGGGATCAAATGCTGTCGGATGTTAATGTTTAAAACATGTCCTCCGCGAAGATTGACCTAGCCCTATTTTGCAAGACTGTATCACGTTTTCTATCGATCTTCACATGCAAATAAATGCATATGACATTTTGCCAGCCTGGGTCAAAAATCAATGTCATTCGAGTAGCACATGTGGTCTAATGGATCCAAATCTTTTAACCTAGGGGCGGTCAGCTGCCCAATTTGAAAACTCTATTGTATTTTTATTAATTTTAAGGGACCATTTCAAAAGTTTCTCTTTTTAAAACCCAATATCTGAGTATCACAGTAATGACTTTCTTCAAGTCGATGGAATAAGATAAATTGTTCTTATTACAATTCGTTCACACTGTGATAGAATCAACAGTTCTTTTTCTCTTAATCGATTATGGGTTCCTGCTTATGTTATTTTTTAATGAGTAAACATAAATCAGAATTCGTCTTGACAATATTACATTTTGGGAGTTTTTACCCGTCTCAATAGAGAAATACAGTCACATATCAAAGTATCGAGAAATTAGTTGGATCATATTAATAGTCTACTTGTATTCCATTCAGGAGAATGAAGCTGATTACACGAGCACAGACCTTTGTGTGAAAAAAATCGGCCTAAAGTATAAACTAGTTTTCAGAGGTATTGGATTTTGGAACTATACACTTATCAAAATTTATTGTCTTCTAAGTTGATCTGAAGATTTGGCGAGATCTAGCTTAATGATTTGAATATCAACCATCCTCTACTATTATCAGCTAATAAAATCATGTTTTACCACATTATAGCCTATGCATTTGCTCGGTAGAAGGAGGTGTGTTTACACAAGATTTAATCAAAATTCTAACAGTCGCTTCTAACCTCATTTCTGGAGAAAATATGAATTATTGAATCCTACAATTTGGTAGGCAAATTAATGGGAACAGTTGGTTAGATCCTGCTTCTTAGGCTTTCAACAAAGATATGAAGTCATGGGAGATTCCCTCGTATGCTATGCTTTAACTTATTCTCAGATCCTCCTCTGATCTTTTTCTCAAACCTTGTTTTACTGGCTTATGTCCTCACTTTTGCGTTACTGATTCTCCTATTGGCTCAACACTAGCAAATATATAGTGGGGACCCCTTATTGAACGCATATAGTTTGACACCCGATTTTCATGCATTTGTGGTTATCACAAAGTAATCTGCTCTATCCAATCTTCCTTCCATTAAATTTTTCCACAAATTAATTCATTTTTATCAATTAATTTTCCACAAATCCTATAACTTATTTGGATTTTGGACTTTGTGGATTTGTTATGAAATGAAAAAAGACGATGAATCATCGAAAGCCTAAGGATGGTAGTAGATTTAACCACTTATCTTGGGGAGAGAAAATTAGCCAGATTTATAAATACTTTCCTTGCTTCCGCTATTTTCCAACCCAGTCAACTACTCTAACTACTACATGCATGGATTTAATGCCATTACTTTCCAATTATTTGTAAATTCAAAAAACTCTGATATTTCATCAATAATGGAGAACTAGTTAATTTAATAATATTAATTGCCTGAACTACAAGTACTATTTTTGATATGAACTAATAGTATTGTGGTTTTTCATCGCCTCAAACAAATGGCCTTATCAAAACGAAGAGTTTGACCTAGCATAAATCCACTATCAACAAATAGGCCTTTATTTGAAATAATGAGGATGATATAATCCGGGACTCACTTGTTTCAATTGTATTAAAAACTTGTATATATTATATTTTACGATTTTTACGCCATACTGATCAGTCAATCTGTAAAATAATCAATTTTACTGGTTGACAGAAGCTGGAAGCCGTACGACAATTTATGAACCAGAAAATCAAATGGAGATTAAGGAACTAAGACACTTTCAGCATTATTTAGGGTTAACATATAAGAAAATATCTTATTGAATTTTGACACTTACGTTTTACTGAATATTTAGTGCATAAAAATCGAGACAGTCAGCACTGCCCTAATTGATAAATTGGAGAATTACAGGCGGTTTAAATGTTTGCGATAAGAGAATGTATATTTTCAAGGTCCGATAAAAAACTTTCTGAGTTGCCGATCTCTGCTTTCAGGAATTATAGTAATTAGTGATAACTGAAATTTTGGGAAAGAAATATCTGAGACCTATTATTGAGATTTCGGCTCTATTCATGGGGTGCGAAATGTTTAGCCAAACGTCAAATTGTCCTCTCTTGAATATTATGTTTGTCAACAACTATATTGCTGTTGAAGAATTGTAAGTGGACTAAGGTAGCACCCTTGCCAGCCAGTACGAAAGAATGGGTACGTAGTGGACTCATTTATTGAAGTTTACTTTTGAATCCTGCTATCTTCGGCAAATAGCCAATTTATGTATTGATCTCTTCCAGCATACATCCGCATAATTTTATCTATAGCAATCTGCATATTAAATTCAGCTGGAATCTTATAAGATGTTCTCTAATAAATACTTATTTAGACTACACTTCCTGCAGTTGGTATTTTTTTGTGTCAGTTACAATAGGATTTACAGTAACCTTAGAAGACAGACCTCGTCGTATTCATCCCACAGAATGCCAGAAGTAATTAGTGAAAAATTCGTCTGAGAATGGGTGCAACATTTGTTGGTCCGTGACTATCCGAAAACTGTACGAAGGTGGCAGTCATTACCAGTAGGTATCACATCTACTTCCCCACTGATGTATTACTTTGTAGTATCCAGATCCTCAGTGCCTATCCGGATGATAAACTCTCCGTCGTTAAGTATATATCAATAGTCTATCCGAACGATTTTAATTGACACTGTAAATTAAAATGAGATCAAGTCAAGACATTTTCTTTCAAGGATCTTTTTTACGTGGTTCCAAGCAAACTTAAGTGCTTAGATTCGAACCTAACAGTATATATATATATATATATATATGTATTAGAAATTAAGTGATATTCAGTTTCGACTCATTTACCCGAACTAGGTAAGCATAAACAATTAGGCTTCAAGGGAATATCTAGGAATTATTCATAATTTGAATTCTGCTGTCTTAGCTTTTTCAGACAGTGATTGAATAATGAAATGTATCACAATATAAGGTACGTGATGCTGTTACCATTAGCTATGTTATGAAATTAAAGCGGAATTTATTAATATGCTTCTCAGAAGAATAAATCGTTCAGTTTTGCTTTGCTACTGAAAGATATTAGCAGTATTAATAATTTGTGACATGACAGCATTGTGATCCACAACTTTCCGCGAGCGTAACACACTTTTCAGGTAAAGAATAAGCAAATAAATATATTGAATCTATTAATAAATTTGTCAAAATTAAACTATTCCCTAATTTTCCTCAATCATTTAGACCTGTAACAGCTTGCAGCCCAAAAATATATAATATCAGGTGGGCTCCAAATCTGAAACATGCTTTTAATAGTCTAATAATTCTCTAGCCATATGAAAACTTATTTGCATATTCAACGGTGACCCCACTTATCCTTGACAAATTCACCTTTCACTAAAACACCCTGGTAATAGGACGGATAACTTCTAGTTCTGACTACCTAAAGTATACCGTTAAAACATCAGCTTAACTAAGAAAACGAGGATTAAAATAAAATTACCCTAACACGAAACGAGGGATGCTTAATAAAAATACATTTGGTGATAGATCATATATAAATTACAGAACAGTAAAATTCAATTCATCCCTTTGATATACCACTCAGGAATATTGACTTTGCCTGCAAAAATATTCCGGAACAACACTGACTGGAAAAGAAAGGCACTATAGCATTGTTCTATGTCGACTCACAACTCTGTTCTAATCGTCAGGTGATTTTACTGGTCACCTATCAAAGAACAAAGAACGCAAAATCAGTCAAAACCACCATCATACCTTATTTTACCTCCTCAGTGCTGACGATTATTCCGTTCCCTTCCAATTTATCTCTTCTCCTCTACGTCAGTCAAATTTTTCTTTTGGTCTTTTGATTTTGAGAAAGGCAATCATATGCTTTTAGGAATTTCATTAGTTTTGAATGAAATACAAACTTAGCCGAGTTCTGATGAGAAAATTTCACTATGCCTCTTCTTTGGTTGACCAGAATTACCCAGTACTAACCGTAGGAAATTTGGAATACTCTTGGTCACATCGCAAAAGGATGAAAATTAACAAGAATTCTGAACAGAATTGTGAACAAGTACAGTCAGCAGCCTCGATTTAGGGCGATATTTCAGATTCGCAGCTCCTTAGCTCTGTTAAAAATAGAAATTTACGCAAATGATTCTCTTTGGAGGGATACGAATATGCCGATGTGAGGGGAAGGACAACCTAGTAGAATTATATTGACAGTCATCCTCTCGTTTAAAAAAACAACCTAATGTTTGAGCTTTCCAACTTAAGGATATCAGTCCACTTTGAATAACCATACCAGCTTGAAACATCATCACTTACACCTTTACAAACGTAGTAAAAATAAAGCCAAATGAGATATATAGATTAGCATTACGACTATGTATTTAATGACCCCAAAAATAATATTTTTCACTCCAAATAACAGGCAGTGCATTTATATAAGTTTTCTGCAAATAATAGGCAATACTTTCAATCCCTTGGTTTGTAATCATCATCCTGAAAGAACGAACTCAGTGGACGTTGATTATCGAAGTAGTCTGAAGAAGACTGTGGTTGACTCTGAGGTGGTTCTAACGATGGCGCCTGATTCTCTTCTTGTGGACTTAATTGTGAAACATCCTGACTACCACCTTGGTTCGGACATGAAAAGGGTTGTTGGGGGAAGCCAGATTTTCCAGCCATCTGCTGTTGACGGAAATATTCCCGCCTCTGAGCATATGTAATAGGCCCCTGTGTTGAAAAATGATCGGCAACGGGATGGCTGTAACCTTCGACCATTTCAGGTCCAGGAGGCAATGGGAGTTTATCAGTCTGACCAAGAAGGAAGTCTTTGACGCGACTATCGTGAAGTTGGAGAAACATGCTTTTGCATGTTTTCAAATAACTGATTTTGCCCCCTATATAACCAATAACGCCAGCCAAAAAATAGGCGGGGAATAGCATACGACGTCGATTGTCGAAAAATCCACGAGAGTGGGCAATACCTACGAGCACATTAGTTCCGATTATCATAGGAACGGAACCACGCCAGAAGGATTCCTGTCGACAACGTTTGAAAGTGGCTATATCCTCCATTGTAAATTCTGGAGGAGACGGTTGGCCAGAACTCATTTTGTTTTCTAGAAACGAAATTCGGGAAAAATTTCACAGTTAACCAGGTGAGTGACTCAAATTAAGGTTTCAAAAATAGTACGATACGCATTTAACACCTCTTAAGGCATTAAAATGAACACAATTGAAAACATGAACAAAACCTAACCAGTGTTAAACCTGTAAGTTAATTGGTGCTCTTACATCTGCTTCGCTATAGGTATATCTCAGTCCATCACAAATAAATCTAAAATTTATTTTTTATTAATTTTCTTTATAAGTAAAAAATTCTTTGAATAACACAAAAATTATTTTTTAGTACAGTGTTTTGGTCAATTAAAAGGCAAGGTCTGTTAATGATGATATTGACCTTATTAAAAGTCACCAAGTGTCGGTGTTATTCGTAACTTTAGCCATCAGGGTACGTCTTCCTTGATATCGTATTTTATTGCTTGAAAATCCTCATTTTTTTTTCATTTTGTTCCTTTTTTTCTAAAAGGCTTCATATTCTGAGTTTTAGTTCGATGTACTTACTAGTTACAGTTTATTCATTGGATTACTGGAATTTCTGTTTATCGACGAATGATTTGATATTGTGGATATTTTTCTTCTACTTTAACCTTGATTTCCTTTGAATAGACATTTGATTTTAATTTTATTGTAGTATATAAACTAGCTGTCGTATTCTTCCCCTGCCCGCTTTTATCGCAGATGAAAATTTATACCCCGTTACGAATCTGTTCTTCTAAAAAATGATCTTGTTTATTATAATCATGATCATCGGTTGGATTTAAAGCTGTTACGTCTTTCTCTAGCTGTGCTTATCCTCTAATCTCTCATTCGGAAATTATAATATTCTTTAGATGTATTATGGATTATAACGTATGTTATTGTTCTTTAATTTTTCTATTTACTCGCTCATGAAACCACTTTTGATTCCCTTTATTTCTGAAATTTGTGTATCGAAAGCCTACGTTCATGGTCTTATTTCTTCTTTGCACTCAGTGGTCTACATTCCTTTTGAGCACTGTTACAGATATCTCTCTTAATAACTTCCGTGACTGAATGCGTTCTATTGGTCGTTTGGATTTTGAATTATGGATTCAATATACAGCTCGTTAATTTTGGTGTCTTGGTTAACGAAATTTATGGTTAGTTAAGCAACTTTTAAATATGCATGTTAGAGGTATTTCCCAGTCTTTGTATATCACTCTGGTTGCCAGTAAAATCGATTTTCAGTTAACTCGCATATATTATTTGATGGATTAATTGTTGCTTTAATGTTTATATTTGTTCTCACTTTGGTTTATGATGTTAAAGCGTGTTTCTTTGAAAGGATCAATTCTTAATTAGCAATCATTAATCAAAGGCTCTTGTTCTTTGAAATGAATCTATCTTTTCCTGTCTTCTATTACATAGGTTGGAGAAAATAAGTTCGAAATTTTGAACTTATTCTTAGATCTCTGTTCATTATTCAACTAAAGTGAATGCTTGGCAATAATAATGCTAGGCGTTGGTTGTACTCATTTGTCAGGCTCACGCAACATTAGTTGAATCTGCAGATACTGAAAAAGGATATTATCAAATCACTTATCTTCTCTTTCGCAAAATTCTCATCATCCATACTCTAGAATTTATGATACCAGTTTAGTTGTGCTCAATACAATAATCCGGTACTGTTTGCCAGCTTAAGTTCTCACACAATTTAGGTTGCTCCTTTTTGGCGCTTTGGGAATTGAGATTGACTTCATTATATTTTAATCAAGATTGACTAATCTTAAGGCAAACTACCTTTCATGTCTTTTTTATTTACCTCAGTTATGAACTTGTATGTATTTTCTTCCTAGAAGTTTCATTGTCATAAATATTCATCTTGGGGATCTGACATAGCACTACATCCAGTCAGTATAACCACCAAGAGATTGTGCTTTCCTTCTGAATTTGTGTAGCAAAGCATCCTTTAGCATTCACTTCTCTCCTAGTATGACTGTCTAATAGCCTTTCAGCAACCTTGCGACAAACATTAGTATGTAAACTGTAATCTCATTATAACTTGAGTTTATTCCTTCTCCTATCTTTCTTTAGCAGATACTGTCACTAATGAGCACAACAGTACTGAAGCCCATCAAAGAGGAAGAACGGCAGCCTTCCCCTCACTCAGTAGAACCCGGCAACAACATCAATCGATGCACTGTGGCTACAGAGACTGAGAATAGTGGGTCCTTTTCTGTTGGCTCCATCCCTTTTGAGATGCTCGAGTACACTCGACACAATCTCAAGATGGAGGTCGAACAATTGGAGTATGAGTTCCGTCAATTGAAGGAGGCTCTCTATAAGGCTCGGTGCACTCAAGTGGATCGGAAATTGGAAGAGCTGAGACGATCGGAAGCCTCCGAGTTGGATACTATTAATGATTTAGTGGATAGCTTGTATAATGATCGCAAACAAGTTCGTAACTCGCCTTTTCTACATTTAATGTTGATACTGTTACTAGAATGTCGTATTTATAGACGTTTAAGTAGATCTAATAATTCGGGTTTCCGATAAAAATTTACGTAACTTAATGTACACCACTGATTCGGATGGACAATTTCTCGATTTCTTGCATGTTGCATACGTCTTTGAACAGGTAATACTGCAAATAGACATAATTACGTGTGATCTTTTAGTAATTGTTGTTGACAACAATTTTGATGAAGATACCTGTTTTCCTATAGTCTTTGGGTTGAGGAGTGGTATACTGAGGTCTCTAATGCGAAACTTAAAGTAGCTCTAATCCTGTCAGTAGCGCTAATTTAAGAGCTCGATCGAAATCAACTTAGAATTAGTACAGTTAGAAACTTTCAGGAGTTATCTAAGCTTTTCAATTTCATTCATACATGCGGATTACTCAGCCATCTTTATTTCGTGTCTGTGAAAAAGTGGCTTATTTAGGTCGTAGCTATTGACTTTTCAAGGCTCTTCATTAGGAAAAAAATGGAGCTCACATTTTACCATTCCCCGTGTTGCTCAGAATTAGCTGATGCAGTCGACCATCCATGTCACTGAGTTTGCACCAGTGAGCGTTGTTCTCACGACGTCCACTCTGACTACTGCGCCACCAGTGCTTATTGTAGTAGTCATTTTGAATACGCATGCTTAAGCTTCAGTATTCCGAGCTTTTATGAAAGATTTCGAGTTCGTAAATATATAACTGCATTTTCTTATTGTTTAAGGCGTTGACAGAGATCATTAATCACTTTTTGAAACCGTGCTCTTAGGGTTTTTACGGATATTAATTGTTATTGGAATATTTTAAGTCCTTTCATAGGTAGGACAGTATGGGAGCGTCTGGGAAACTATTTCTATTCGTTAATTAACAGTTTAGGAATCCACAGCTGCGTATTAGTTGAGCACTGGCTTTCAGGTCTTATCTTCATAAGCTGTTATTGTATGATGGTCTATTACTATAGATTATTACGGTTCCCTTAATAGCCGTAAGTAACTATTGTTGATTGACCTTTTTAAAGGCATTAGCTTGCTTAATGTTCTTATCGTGTGATAGAAAAGCAGTTTTAGTAATTTAACTTTTATACGTGGTGCATATAGCCGCGTTTATGCTTTCAGGAGAGTTCTTTTATTCGCCTACCTTTTTTCCTACCATGTTGGGCGTTGGCTAACGTGTACTTTTTACAGCAATGTTTATGATGATTTTTTGCATTCCTCTTCAAGATAGAGAGTCAGTATGTCAAAAATTGGTTTTTTAAAAGGTTCTCTCACATTTCATGTCAATTCTAAAAGTTTTTAAATTGCTAGCATCTGTAAGTGTATCTTATATGCAAATTAAAAACGAATCCTTTTCACTTCTTTTCGTTTGAAAAATTATCAAGTTGTTACCTAAAATTTCTAATCATCGTGGCATTATTTTCCAGGTTTGATAATTAAATGGTAGACTTTTAATCAATTTTACGCTAAGATATCACCTTAGATACAGATACAGAGCAAATAGGTACAATCATCTTACTACCCCTCTCGATAATACAAGTTCATAGAGGTATCACGGAATTAGCTCTTTCACTCCAAGAATTCCCAAGTACTTTTTTTCATCTCTCAAATTTTTGAAAATTATTTTATCAATGAGTTTGGTAAATACTAAAAAAATATGAGGTTCTGCCAGGTCACAGATCGCGGATTCAGTAACAACTAGTCAATGAAGAGATAAAGATGAGTCTTCTTTTGATGCTTCAGAATGTTTGCCCAGGATAAGTGTCAGAAAACCCTTTTCTTAATAAGCTTGGAAACTTAATACATGGGATAGGAAGAGTCAGATACGTTAAACCTGAAGATCAGTCTTAGTCATCTCTTTAATGAAATTGACGTTCTAAGCTCTAATAAGGCATAGTATCTGGGGTAAATAAGCTATCGAATCATACATTTTATGGATACATTAATGATAATTTGCATACAAAGTACTATCTTTTATTTTATTTCCACTTATGAGTCGTTTGCCGTTTATCAATCAATTTACCAATACTCGTGGTGGTTTAATGCGCATTTTATATATGAAGTTATACATGTTCATTTTTTTATTTCGAGCTGTAAACTTGCATCAAATTTAGTGTTTTACCTATTTCAATTGGGAGGATTACAAGTCTACATTTCATAAGTCCATTAACAGCACGTGACTTGTGTAGGGAGAACCGCTCTTATGAAGAACTCGCATTCTATCATTCCTCTGGATGTGCACCGATGAGCTTTGATTTCACGCGCTCTTATTTGATAAATTTACACATTGATCACTGAGCCACCAGCACAAAATTGTTCCTTTGAGCGATTAACGCCAGAAGTATTCACATTGTTCACTACACGCCCATAAATTTATGTGCGCATGCAAGAAGTGCAGATTAGTACTGACTGGACAGGCGAGGTTTCGTTTGTAATTGTGGTCATTATTGGCTGTCCACCTGACAGGTTAGTCATTCTCTTCTAGATACCTCCTTTCGTAAGCCCTATTTTTTTTCCTCAAAGAACATTAAACGTTATTATGATTTAGAAGTCTATTCGAGTAAGCCTTTTTCATATGCTAACCTTGCACTCGGAATTTCGTTTTCACTGTCCTCCTTTTAAACTGTATTAATCACTGTGATTGGTCATTTCCTACCACTGGATGGACACTGATAAGTATCGAATCCTCATATCTCTAATTTACACTTGAATATTCCTTGTCCGATAGCCAAAATGCAACTACTTGATATGAACTTTTTCATTAAAGTTGTATTCCTATTACTTTTTTGTCTTCACATTGATAGGTGGCCAAACACCGACGTGACCTGCAGTTAGAGAGTGCGAACAAGGAATACGACAACGCTATTCAGACGGCGATGAATGATTCCGAGGAGAGTATTCGCAGCACTCGGGAGCGCTTGCGTGATCGCCTTAATGAGACTGTCTGCAATCTCCAAGTCGAATTTATGATGGCTAGACGCTCTAAACGTCGATCTCATGCCCCTTCTTCTACCGGTAAGTGCACTCAATTCTCTCCTAAATATTGTAGGCGCCCTACTTAGGGCATGATAAATTCTCTGTGACTAACGTAAGACAACCGCTGTTCTTAACTAGAGCCTCAGTTTGAGTAGGCTGAAAGTATATTTTATTCTAGTGTAGGAAGCGTAGTCTAAGTAAGAATTTATTATAGAAAATTTTATAGGCCAAGTAAAATTGGATGAAAGAACATAAAGAAAGTAAGAAAGATAGAACATTGGACTAAAGGGTACAGGAGTGAGAGAAAGCACTCATATTCCCATAACGGTCGCTTCCGGCTCCAGCAACATGGGATTTTGGTTGATCACATACCAGGTCCTTGATTCTTCTTGGTCCCTGTATTTCCTTGTTGCTCTGCATATCGGTGAGTGCCCCCATAGCTAGACTAACCTACTTTTAATTCTTCGGAGAGAAGATCGAATGTATGCGCAGAGCGTAAGAAAACAGTAATGTGTGCATCACAGGCAGATGAACTGAGTCAAAATGGGATCAATGCAAGTGCAAATCAATAATTGTTATGCAGGTGCCTTTTGGACAAGGGGTAATGAATGAGCTTATTTAACGCAAGTACTATGGCAATAATAATTTCGCTAAGGCTCATATTCTTCAACCCATATATTAATTGATACTTTTTCAAATAATCGTCATTAATAGCCTATTCATATGTATCTTATGTTATATATTACTAACTTGCAAAATAATTTTCAAGCCCATTAGCTAGAGAAAAGATATTCTGGAGCCGCTTTTATGAGAAACACATTCTGTTGTAGGGGCTAACAAGAACCGAGGTCACCAATTTAGAAGTTACCAAATAGCAGTTCCAAAAAGTAGAACAAAGATTTACGTAGGTCAAAGTGTATTGAACAAACCACAATGAGGAATCGAGAGAGTAAGAGAGAGAAGAGATGAAAGAGAAGCAAAGACAAGCGTATGTATCATGTGAGTGAAAATAGACTGTTTATATGAGTCACTTGGGCGAGGACGCGCGTGAGGACATGAGCGCAGTGTGCTTTTAGTGAAGCGGGACGATTATAGAAGGGGAGGGAGTCGATAGACTCGCTTATACATGACAGGTAGGGACTTTTGCTTCATAGGGCCATAAGGACGTCACCGTGGCTTAATGGGCGAAAAACCAAAATATTGTCATAGAGAATGCGAATAAAGAGTAATTTCGGAAAATGCAAAGTCAACCTTCATTACCATTCCTTTAGTTGACCAGAACCTACGAGTGCGGTTAGCCATCAAGGTCACCTTGCACTAATGAGCATTGATCTTATGACTTCTGAATCGTCAGATGTTGCACGTTGATCACTGCAATGTCAATGCACATTAAATTGCGAAAGATGATGTTATTACTAGTCCATAAAACTCTGAGGCCTAACCAGAAAGTAGGGACTTTTATTTCATCGAGGTAATTATTTCCAAACCCAATCAGGTAAGCGATTTTCAACACTCATCTTGTGTAGAGTAGCATCATGAATTCCCTTTGGAAAAAACTTGAATTCTGCAGTGATTTATTTCAATGTGCTGTTGCCCTTTACTTCGCTTTAAAATTGCCTATCATGTGTGGTTCCGTTGGCAATGTGTTTGGGGTCAGGCTAATAACTGGGTCAAGTCGATTTCACTTGCCTTAGATACTTGCACCGTTTCACTTTGTGATAGTCTGCCATACGAGCAATCTCTGGTTTTATTAGATTTTACATTAGTTTTTCACTACAATTTAGGGGTGGTAAGTTATTACTCCATTCATTTTTGAGAAATGCGCCTTCTCAGTACCGCTTGCTGCCCCCCAGGATAGAGTTAGGTCGCTTAGAGAAACAGGAGTGGCAGCTAGGCACATCTTAACCTCCTATTCTAAGAATGCCTAGGAAAAAATAGGGAGCAAGTCCTTGTACAAGATATTTAAACGTGGGTAGGAAGTGAATTCTTAAGTGCAGTTGAAGTTGCCTGATCCTGTGCTAGATGCCTGTACTGATAGGTGCAAATCGGCAGACGATTTCATACGAGCGATAGCTTGTCAATTAATAATTAAGACGGAATTGGGATGGCTTAAAGTTTAAAATCGGCTAAGTAAAATTGTGGAAAACACTAGAGATCTAACAAATTTTCACACCTTTTATTGCTATTTTGCTTTTGTGCTTTCCTTCAGCCTCTCGAGATGAACCCCTGCGTCAGCAAAATGCAGGTTTGGGTTGTCAACATCATTATCGCTCCTCCGCCTCCAAAGTTCAGCCTTCACCTTCCTCCTCATTAATATCTCGTGTTTCTCCTGAAGTGAGAACCCTCTTTATCCCTGAAATTTTTGAGGAAGAAGAAGAGAGGGCGAAGAGTAATCATCGGCCTAGAACTGCTACTGCTACGGCTTCAAAGAAGCCAAAGTTTGAAGCAGGTATTTGCTATAAATGTTATTTCAATTTTGAGCGTATTAATTTTTTTCCAGTAGGAATTTTTAAAATTATAATCCGTATACGGCTCAAAAAGGCCCTGATAATTTTTTCTTCAAGCTTTCGTTAAGTAGTTGTAAGTTAAACATACCAATTGTTTTAAGAATCTCAATTTAGAGAGTTTTTAATAAAACGTTAGGTATCCATTGTTATAATGGGCTCTCATTGGAGGCTTCATTTTTTGGTAAGGCCCATTCCACTTGTCAAATCTAGCTAATATAGAGTGTGGCTGATTTCAAGTTCCTCTCTGGGGTGGCCAGTGATGCCACCCTCTAGCCAAGTCGAGCGTTGGAAAGTGCTTTTCTAAATGATCTTGGGAATTATAAATTATAATTACTAAGCCATTGATAAACCCAGTGCTTGGGGAAAGAAATTGGGTTTATAGAATCTTGTTGTTTCTTCTTATTAATTGGATATTTTTTATTGGATAGTGTCAAGAAGAAAAATAAGGGTATGCAAAATAAAAAAACATTTCTTCCTCGACGATATTAACATTTTTTGTCTTTTCTCTTTTAAAATGAATTATGAATTTTTTTATTCGGACTAATAAATGATCTTGTAAGTGGCACAGTTTCACATTTAAAGATCTGACATCTTTAAAATTTGCCTCCACTTCTCTCAATTGCTATTTTTAGTGGATATTTTGGCATTTTTGACTGCGACTCGGCGTATTGTTAGACTAATTATGCTGAAGTATTTTCCTTTACCCCACTTGGCTCGCTTTAATAATTACTATATTGTCTATCTCTTCGAAAATTGTCCCATAGTCAATAGTGGACAGCATTATTCGCTAGATAGAAAGATAAGAAGATATTCTTTTACATGTAACTTAGTGTTGCCGGGGTGACAAACGAATGGAAATTCCACGAACTGGCAGGAGAGGTAGGGGTGAATAGCTGATAATGTTACAATTGAGAGAGAGAAATATTTGATAGCATTTAGTTCAGTTGGAGCCTAGTTTGGAAGTTCTTTTGTGTGAAGAATCGCATGAACGATTATTTTCTTTTGTTTTGTTTTCGTAATCACGCATTTAACAAACCAACCTAATTAATCTCATCACGAAAAAGTGTATCTCTTTTTAAATATTGGATGGTGGCGCCACTCCTATCATCATAGTTACGGTGTGGTTAGTTGACATGAGCTATGATTCACAGATACCTTAACGTACCTTTTTTTCTTCCCTTAAGAATGTGAAAATGGAGAAGAGATGGAAGTAAAAGAAGATGAAGAGGAAGATGATAGCCGGATGATGAGTGGGGAGAATCCAAGTGACTCCGACTACCTACCAGGTCCTGATTTGGAACCGCGGCGGAAACCGGTGACACTTCCAGCCAATACCCCTTGTTTTATCTACAATCTTGCTCCTGAGGAAATAGACGAGGACCTTAAGCAAATCAATGAGGCTCTTAAGGTTAGTATCCACTCTTTTTTTTCCATTTTTTCTACATTGATCCAGAAATTGCGTTAAGGTATCCATTTGGGGGAACTGAATCTTGTGACCCAACCTCACATTCACATAATATGTCGAATCATTGAGAAAGTACCTCAGGAATTGGGATACAATCTTAAGTTATTGAATAGACGTTTTAGAAGCCCATTCTGAGCTTGGGTTTTCTTAACAGTGGTTTTGAAGACTGTTTATCAGTGTCTTTATGACAGTTTTCTAACAGTTTTTTATCTGGATGATTGATGTGTATTCAAGCTCACAATGAAGAAAAGTGTTGAAACTTACTACTCATGAGTCTGGTTGTACTCATTTATTGTCAGACTAATTTAAATTGGTGAAATATAGCTATTAATGTTACAATTTCGGAGTAATAATACAGTTAAGTTTGAAGATTCCGGTCTTGAAAGTACAGATTTCTTCTCAATCCGGAATTGTGGTCGTTCCTCCCAGCCCTTAATGTAGAGTATCGGGAGCTATGTACAAAAGACTCCAGATAGAATATGTCTTGTCTAGATCAAATCGCACTATCATGAATCCATTAAAACTGTTTAGATAGATTACGAGATACATTTGACGAGAGGGAAAGTTAATCGTGCTCAAGTCGCCGTTTCTCAAAGGGAGTTCATCATGTGACCTGAAACTGAGTCCGGATACCACACTTAAGATCTTCATGGCCGGAGGTATTTGAGCATGCTATGGTCGTTCGGAAGTTAATTTTGAAAGCTGTGTAAAAAATTGCACTGTAAGTCTGTTCATGTGCATTTTCACGTATTTCAAAGTAGCTCTAATCTGTTTAACAATAAAGTATGCTTTTAATCTTAAATTGCACAAGTTTGGGTGGTGGTGCCACTCACGTCTTCATATCCACAGTGGGACTAGTGTTTGTCTTTAATATAAATGAAATCAACTTTATTGAACTGCAAAAATTTCTCCTTGCCATTTGATAAGGCAACTGTTTGCATTAGTTGTGATTCGGAAACATGAGTTCAGTTACTGATTCTATATGTTTGGAATTAGAATTTAATTTAGTAAGGAAATTCCACAGCAGACTTTCCAATAATGATTCCACAAGTTTTTATAGGGTATTTTTATCTGTTGGAAGCGATGGTTATTATTTGGTGGATTTTTACTATTATTCAAGATCGAGCCCGATTGAAAATGATGTCTAACTAGAATAAATTAGCAAATTTCGATAGCATTAAAAATAGTTGATAAAATTCGTAGTATAAGTAAGTATGAAATTATGATATCAGTGCTCTGCTCTATGTCGTAATATTGATAAATCTCGATTGTGGTGCTATTAGCTATGTTTAGCTTAGTCCGCGAACAAAAGAGGAAGAAGACTGAGAATCGGTACTCTATTGCAGGTCATATATTGAGAAATTACATACTTTTGTATGAGTTAGGGTCTATGATTAATTGGTTAGCCAACAATGTGGCAATGTATTAGGTGTACTTTAAAGTAGCACTAATCTCGACAGTAACTACTTTAAGAGTCCTACCGAGTTAGGCTTAGAGTTATCTTCTTGAAAATCTAATGACCTCCCTAAGAGCTAATAGGATACAACAACCTTTACTAAATCGGAAGACCAAGGATTGAGTCGGATCACTGGCGTATTGGGCAATCGCAGATGAATGAGAGAAGAGAAGGTAGGAAATAAAGGAGCTAAATTTTTACACATGAAATTGTGTAACACAGGAATATGAGGGAAATTAAATTTTGCCTGCTTCATACGTCACCATGTAACAATTAGGACCACTAGGCCTGAGTCATTGTGTGCGTACTATAACTTTTGTCCAATTGAGAATCTCGCTTTCAGGCTGAAGATATGGAAACTGATAATCAATAGAAAAGTGGATTTAGAATGAATCTTTGGAGAA
This sequence comes from Hymenolepis diminuta, assembly GCA_900708905.1. Classification (NCBI taxonomy): domain Eukaryota; kingdom Metazoa; phylum Platyhelminthes; class Cestoda; order Cyclophyllidea; family Hymenolepididae; genus Hymenolepis; species Hymenolepis diminuta. Next base: position 3,939,596 of record CAADRB010000010.1, read on the forward strand.
TCTGTCTATCTTTTCAGAGTTATTCTCCGTAGACTAGCAATTCTTTTCATGAGATTTTGTGTCCCACTTTGCAAGGGACTTTTTGTTCTTTAACATCTCAGGTCTGTCTAATGCGAATCATTTCTTTGAAGCGAAGTACTCCCAGGATTCCCTATCCTGAGATGGCCTCCTTCATCATTCAGATCAGCTTCGATCTGTTTACTCCTATTTTTTTTGCATGAGTCTCGCATGCATCGTTTTGATAAAACTATTCTCTGAATAATAATGCTGTCTAGCCCTACAGTTAAAGTTTGGGTCTTACTGTATCCATCTTATCAGTCACTAGCGAGGCATAGAGGAGTCTTGTCTAAGTATCAGTCTTCACTGTAAACAAGTTAGGTAGATGAGGGTGACACAGACAGGGTGACATCCAGAGAATTTATGAGCTAAAATACTAGAGGTTCGACAATTGGAGCCAAAAGGATAGTTGACGATAGGCGGCAAAGTCGTAAGTTGTTAAAAACCTACAATGGAGAGTATAACCGCTTTGGTATAGAGATTCTTGTAACCTAATGTCCTATAAGTTCTCTTTGTTTAATAATAATTCCTTTTATTCTCCCTTTTTGTACAGGATCAAATGTTAAACAGGGCCATGAAGTACTTGAAGTCAAGACAGTGTGAATCTTGAATCTTATGGAAGATCTAATGCCTTCCTTCTCCCCTTCTTCCTCCTTTTTTGTTTATGCCCTTCTTCATCCGGTCCCTGTGTAAATATATACCTCGATTCCAGCATCGGGTCTTTTATCCCTTTCTTCTCCCCACCTATTATGCCGCTTTTTCTCCGTCCAACATATTATGTATAACGACCATAATCTAATCGTATTGGTATATGGTACTCCTCCTGGATTTTCGCATTATTATTATTATGTTGGACTTTACAGCAACAGCATTATAAATAATGTAGATATGTTTTATAGGGTTTCCTCGACTTCACTTTTTTTCTTTTTTGAAATGATTGATTTGTTAGCTATTGAGGAAGAAATAGAATATAGTAAATGAACAGACAAAAGGTTACAGGCATATACGTTAGTCGCAAAATCGTGTTGCCTTCAAGTTTGGCAACAACGTAGTTAACTAGTGATTAATGCATTATACTTCTGCTGAATTCATTTGAACTTTATAAACATTCTAGAAAACTGCATATCAGCCAGGTCGGATTGTGTGCCCATATGCAAGCATCCAATGATCGGATTAGTTATTCGATTTTGTTAATATTTGTAAATAGTGGCATTCCGGAATGCAGTCTTTCTATTGAAAAGGGGTATTAAAAGAACTACTTTCCTTCAATCGGCTTGGGAATTGTAATTTGTCCTACCGATTCTCTAAAGGGGTATGTGTCAAGTGTTTTCTAAGAAGGTCAAACAACACGGGGAGTGTCTTATTGAAGTCTGCCTTATTCACTTATACATTAATCATAGAAAAAGGCAGACTGTATATGTCACTTAACACATGAACTTAAATAAATTGTACTCAGAAGAATAAAAACAGATATAAGTGACCGCTCCCTTTCTTCCTGTTTTATCGGTCAGAAATACTCCTTTCCACCTTTGAATACAATGTGAGGCTCTATTTTAAGTTAGAAATGTTAAGTACAATGAACTGAAGGTGGGACCCGTAAAAATTCCTTTAATGAAGTTTGTTGCTCAAGCACCATATTTATCGGTTACTGTTCTCCCAACTTCATCCCTCATGAGGAAGATGTTTCATACTTAAACTATTGGCCGACCAAATAACCAATCAATACCTAACACTACTTCACATATAAACAGAGTAATTTCTTACCAAGAAGAGGCATTTTTTCAGTTAGAATTCTTCTGGCTCCTTCCTCAAAATCTAGATTAATGGCTGAAATCAGGCTAGGTATCGCGGCAATCGATAATAAGGGTCAATACTCACAAAGACAGGATGAATCACACTCCTCGCAAATTACTGTGTTAGTGACTTCCGATCAGTGGACTCAAGGAAAATTAAAACGATCGCCACCACAGAAGTTGATAAATTTTGATATTCAGGATACAATTTTTAAAAATTCATTGTTAATAATAGTTGAGAAATACGGGGTTAAATACATTGTAGGTAGCTATTTACAATAAGTTAATTTAGTGAGGAATAAAAATTGTACAAGCAGTGGGGACAATTATGAGAACCTATAAGACATGTGCAGCTATCTACACGTTTACGGAAGCTTTGGACTTGAAAGAACATTAGTATATGATAAAATCCTCTCGACCAACGTATTTTACAGCGAATTCGGCTCCAGCTGCAGTTGGTTCAGCAAAGGCTACTTGTGATCGAGTCTTTTCTGAGAGGTAGAAAAGATGTTTAACTATACAGTCGACTAAAGTGGTCGCATATCCCTTCCGTCTGTACCTTGAAGACACCCATAACCGGCGAACACCACACAAAGGAAGTGATATCACATCAGAAGTGTTTTGCGTGGAAATCGGGACATCAATATCTGCTGATGTAGCCAATGCGTGATCACTTGAAGAATTCTGAACACGCCAAGAAATCAGCGATTTACGACCTCCAACCAACCGGCGCAATTGGTAACCTCTTTTGATTACGCTATCAACTGTAAGATCTTCAGCGATGCAGCATCCAACAGCAATTTTCTTAAGGCCTTTAATGTAAATGAATATTCGACAATAAGGTGGAAGGGTGATAAATTCCTGTTCTGCTGCACTGATAGGTCGATCATGGCCCAAATCTTGATTCATGAGAGCAGAGAATTTAGAGAAAAACTGACGGTTGCATTTATCACTAAGGGAAATCTCAACTATTTGATCACCACTGAAGTAGTCCTCGTGTATTTCTGATTTCAAACCCCGAGGAACCTAATGATAAAAACAAAATTTGAGCAATTAAATCGCTATTAAATTAATAAATGCAGTTTCTAAATACATACTTTGATCTCCTGACTTAAAAACTCAGAATGATAGCGTTTATGTGATTTTAAATCTTCGACATCGCCAGCAACATATACCATTGAACATTCTTTGCACTTGATAGGTCCAAAATTTTTCTGACCAAAGTCTAGAACCATTTGATTTGCAGTTAAAGCTTTGGTAATTCTTCTGAGCCTCTTAAGACGAAAAGTCATCACAGGAGATTTTAAACAGCGTGCCCTGGAACTGACTTGCATTTAACGATCCGTCAGAAGAACGCTAACTTTTACCAAATTATATACGATTGGCAATCTAGTTATTAGAACTTTGAAGCAAAGATTTTATATTATTAACTTAAGAAAATTATAACTTTCTATACACATATTTTTTTCAAGGAATGTTTTTTTTCGCACGATCTATAGTTGATTCTCTGTTCATCAATTTAAAAATTATTCAGTTATTAATAAAAGAACTAAAATCTTGAGCATTAACAATTGCACTTAAACTGAAATATTTGCATCAAATACTACTTCTCTTCAAAATAATATATCCATTTCTTGGTAAATACCTAGATATCCTCTGTGCGCATTTTTTTTTAAAAAAACTGTTAGTAACTGTATTTTTAGATTAGCATCACTACATTTATCCTTTAGATTCACCGAGAAACAAAATCAAAATAGACAGTCTTGTTTGCTTAGTGTGAATTCCCGCCACATTTTATGTATAGTAAACCAAATTGTATGGAAAATTCAAAGAACTATTATAAGTAATTTTCTGACATTTTAGACAGAATCTAATAAATTCACAATCAATTCATGGCCATAAGTGCGTAAACACACTTTAATAAATCATTTAACGTAGCTCCTGCCTAGTATAACGTGCATTAAGTTCATAAATTGAACATTGAATAATTCATGTAGGCCTACGAAAATGAGATTCTACAATAACCTTCCGATAAATTTGCAAATAAATTATTTAGATGGGCTATTTCATCTCTATTAGTTGTTCAATTAACTAATGTCCTCCATTAGGTCTTTCTTTAAATATTAGTGCGTATTTTGGACGGAGGTTAATTTAACATTCGTATCATAGAGCATGTATATCTATTTGATCAGCATTCCTATTGTATTGCAGAGTATTGCAAATATTCGTTTACTATGCCCTGAATACCTTATTAAAGAGCCTTTGCATCTGTTCATGTTCAATATTTTGAGAGTCTAAGGTCCCTCATCTCTTCCAGCGCCTTAACTATTAGTCGAGTGATCGAGGATTGCACTGCTCTGTCATTAATTAAAAGGAGTATTGTATTTTTGCATTATATAATACATATCTGCGTATGTTCACTCTGAAAAGACCTAAGGAAAATCTTTAGTTTGAATATTGGTAGGGGCTCACCTCTTCATCAGTTTCCGTTTTGATCTCAATATCCCTTTATCAGTTAACTCTTTAAGGATTCTCCGGCTACACTTGATCTATTTGGGTTTGGTTTCTTTCTAACGTCATTCTTTTTCCGTTTTCCAAATCCTGATACAAGCCATTTATCATAATATCTGTTGGACTGCTTATGTGGACAAATGCATCTGAATACACCCTTAACATATGAAGATTAACTAATTGAGGATATTTAAAGCAAGCCAATCTGTTGATATTTTCGAGCTAACAGGTGCGGGCCCGAATGTTTAAGTAATTATCAGCTAACATTCTTTTCTCAACTGTGAATTCGTGCAAGAATAGTGCAAGATTGCTGATTTCATACGGATGTTCACAGAAAAAGAAAGTTTTGTTTCATTGAAATCGCTATAATCTGCTCTTCTCCGTAGGATACCGTAACCGACTCTTAGATTTCCTAAGACATTGCATTACTTACAAATACAGCCCGCCCCCACCACAATACAAAATGACCCAAACCAGCATATCAAAATAAGACGCACGTTTGCGTATCGATAGGTCGGTTAATATTATGCACTATTTACAACCGTAAAGTAAATAAATTCGTTCAAATAAAAAGGGCTTAAAAGAAGCAGGAATTAAAAAGTGGAAAATAAAGAATCTCGCATATAAGAATTATTTTGGGAAAAATATTATTTTCTTATATGTGACAAAAATGATTCACTGTTCCATAGAAGGGAAGATAAATAACAACTTCAAGTCTCCAATTTGCGGATTCCTTAATTTTTACAAAAGACAAGCTCGTCAAGTATGTGGTTTTCTTCTCCAACTCTGTCAGTTTGTCTCTGATGAACTTCTGAAATGATATGTACTGCAGAAAGACTAGCTTCCCGGCAAAGGACAACACGTGTAATCCAAATAGAGCTGATTAGTAAATGGACAGAAATTCCGAATCCCATTCACCTAATCCTCCTACACTTTCTCTTTTATCAAAAACTAAAAGTCATACACCCACTTGCTCGATTTAATATTAGGTATAATTGCTTTCTTTAAAAATTAACTGTTATCAGCTACCACGAATCTGTCTTTTACAAGTATACGGTGAGTGGAGAAATAAGTCCAAGCAAGGTTTATGAAGCAGATGTTCAAGAACAGGATTTTGTTACCAGTGTATTAGTTAGTTTACAACAGAGCTTTAGACGTGATTCTAGTAATAAAAGCGCTGATTCCGATAATTGTTATCAAAGACGTGCCCGTCACATTCTCCTAGACGTTAGATCCGAATCCAGTATAATTTAGTATTAAACTAATTTAATAAATGAACTTGTTTAGCTCTTTAATGTTTTAATTTGTCTAAATCGATTTTGTGATCCAAGACTGTTTCGAGATTTTTCTCTTTTAGACAGAGGATACAAATGAAAAACGAATTATTGCATTTGCGCCTACGTGTTTTTGTTAGTGCTAAATTCTGTTTTATTTCATGAAAGAAAATATGCGCATTACGAACGTAAAACTCAAAGATCCCTCCTAGGTTGTTAAAGCAGGGTTCTTCCTGCTCTGTTCTTTATTTATGAAATTTATTTTCATATGCCTCCGAATTTGCGCACATATCAGCTTATGATTATAGCGATGGTAACCGTGCCTTTTCCATTTAACTCATCGGGTCAAATAGATGATCCTGACCTTATTTCTCTATCAACAATTATTTTATTATATTTTACTGATTTAATGAACTTAGTTGAGGTTAATACTACTTAAATAGTGTCTTAGAAAATCATTAGACCCGAATTAATTCTGTTTATATAACCCGATTGGTAGAATCTTGTTTCTGTAATGAAAACTGAATAATTATGGAAGAGAACCTATGTGAACTTTGGACATAATTTTGAAAAGTAAACGGAAGTAGTCGCCTTGACTCATTTTATTGCCGATTTGCCAATCTGTGTATTGCTTTAAGGAAGTAACAATTCAGCGTTAGAGTAACCCATGCAATTTTGAATAGAATTTAAAATTTTCGTAATGATAGAAATTATTGATCGATTTTTCATTTTCTTTCGGATTCACAATAAATGCAGGTATGTCTGACCCTATTGGTCAAACCCATTTTATCATTTTCACTCTACTGATTTCTCTGCCTTTCCTTTTTATAGACTAACTGCAGGATGAATGAATACAAAATTGAACTGCAAATTCCATTCAGCCGAACAAGCACATTCAGGTTAGCATCTCACTCTTTGAGGTCTAATCCAATTTCATCCCTTTCTTTATTCAGTTTCAGTAATTATCCTCTCGCTCTCTCTCTCCCCCTCTCGATTACAATGTTTGAGATGAAGGCATGATAAAATAGAATTCTCGCGTCCTCGCATGTACTTCCCCAGCAAATTGCAGTCAACGATGTCGGGTGGCTGAAAAACAGCAACCTATTTTATTAATAGAACGCTTTTATTGCTAATCAGTTTCTATTAGAAAGAAGAATGAAAAGGAGACCGGTAACACAGGAGGTATAACTTGAAATTTGAATACGTTTTCACCCTCAGGTTCTTAAACTCCCTTGCATTTTGCATGTCGGTTCTTGATGGATTTTTATCGAACTGAGTATGTATGATCCCTCAATATTTTTAAACTCGAATAATTGAGTTCCGGACTTTAGAGTACTTCAATAACTTCGTATATTCTTGCTCATTTAAACATCTAGAGATCTTACTTTTTAATCGCCCTACATATCTTATCAGCGTAGAAAATCCTCAAAAAATCACCGTCCGATGATTACCATGGGGATTAAGCTATGAATCCCATATCTCTACTTTCTCTCCCATTTTTAAGTCACAATATGGCCCCATTTTATTTGGATTTGATGGCCTCAAAAGCACTCAAATTAATCTGGCTTTAACCGAAGCCACGACCAAGATTATGACTCACAAGCTATACAAAGATGCACGTGTTGAAGTTCACATGGTAACATAAAATCACAAAGCGCATTATTCGTAGCCAATAACAGTGTAGAAACAACGTCCAGGGGACGTTTCTTTAATTTTCCAGTCTTAAGGATGATTTTGCGCAGTTTCCAAGTCATATTTCCGGTTAGAAAATTTCATTCAGTGTCTACGAATTTTCAGGCGTAGGTTCTGAAAAAGGTGAATTCGATTTCAGAGGATTAAATCCATCTGCTAAAGGGGATGTTATGATAATCAATTGGAAGGTGGAATAAATTCGCACAAATTACGCCAATGAAATTAAGAAGAGGATTGAAAAATTAAATTTTAAAATGTAACTGATCCAAATGAAGAAATATTATTGTAATTATATTATAATAATACATTTTTACTTCAAAAGGAAGGTTATTTTCTTAACGCGTAAGTTTTGGGACGTGCTTTTATGGAATTTTTAAAAAATTTAATGAAAGCTGGCGTATAATGATTTATTATTATAATCTATGACAAAGTAAAAAACGAAACTATTTTTGCATCGTGGAAAAGTCACTGAGTAATAACTAAGTCGATTAAGAGATAAAGGAGGAGGAATCGGAAAGATGTTTGGATATCAAGAAGATTCTAATCTTATTCGATTTTCGGATTCGAATAGTGTAATTTCAAATTTCATAATCCGTCTCCTGGATTGGTGAATAAATTCTTGCGCACGATTTCCAGGGCTTATTGATTGGTTCAACAATTAGGATGATCGGTCCTACCATGTCAATTAAATTCTTTCCTCCGCAAGCCGAAAATGCAGAATGATTGTATAGGATTGTCATGGCTATGCTCTGTACTTAATAAAGCGTTAGATACTGTGTGAAAGATAATTTAAAGATAGAATGAGTCATTAAGGCATAGTTCCCTACTTCGAGTTTTGTTCCGCACCCGACGTATGGCTGTCTCAGTAGACTATGCTGGGGTGGTATCCACAAGCCCGCTCCTGCTCGCAAATGGCTTAACTTTGCTACAATGATAAAATAAATTTATGTAATTGATTCTAAACAATAGGTCTAAATGAAGATTCAACCTATTGGAAAATTACACCGATCGGCTGGCCCCTTTTCACAATATTCCTGTCTATTAAAAGCTATTGATTTGTTGTTCATTTTATCAAGACGGGTAGATGTGATTTAGACCGAAAAATCTCTTGTTTTAGCTTTCAATATAACATAAAGGAGAGTAATTTTAACTTATTCCCATCCTGAAAATCAAAGATATCTTTGAAATGGAGTAATGATTGGTCCTATTTCATGTCTTTTCTGCTTGACATTTTTGAATCAATTAAATTCAGTTGAATATTAAGTTGAATCTTGTTGAATGGATATTGCAAGTTTGCATTCACTTGCTCCCTTTCTTTATTAAGCACTTTACTAAACACTTTCCTCAATGGGCGTGGGAAGTTTTATTTATGCAACTACAAACGTTTGTATCTCCAGATATACTCTGTCAAACTATTAGAATTGTTAACTATACATGACTTGGATAGAAGGAAGGTATCATGGAACCGTTCTAACGGGAAATTCGCTTTCTACCTCTACTCACGTTGACCAGACTTAATCAGCACTGTTAGTCATCCACGTCACCGGGTATGGGCTGATGAGCATTGATCACGTGATTGCAGAAAGGGTTTATATTAACATTTACTCTCACCATCACTGGACTGTGAACGAGGCCTAGTGCTGCATTTTGACAACCGAAATTTATGGGTTCTCCATTTAATTTCAAAATTCATAAAATATACTGAAATACAGTCAAAGTAAACTATTAATTATTCACAAACTTATGTGAACGCAAAAATCAAGTGAGCTTCTACGTGATCCTTGTATTAGACTACTTTACCGCTTCCTTGTTCATATACTATCCCATGATAAAAATTGCTAATTTTTGCTTTGCCATAGATCATAAATGAGTAATTTATCAGTATATACTCTCTTCAATCCCAAATTATGAAACGTAGTCACTGATCTGTTTGCGCCACGGAGGTCTAACGCTTGAATGGCCCAGCCCTCCAACAATCCCCACCTCTTCGTTAATTTACATGGGGTAGCACATTTACGGTGGGAGCCCTGGAGTCAGAAATTGCAACGTCAGAATTCTAAGGTCACACCGACTTACATCCACCATTACTTAGATGGAGATGTGATTAATTAACCATCCACATGCATCTGGCTTGCTAAATGTAAAGGGGGTCGACTCCGAATATTTTCGATGCAGCCGGGTCGAAATTCAGTGGTCTGTTTCTTCGTTCGCTGATTTATTAATTATTACGTCCCTGCGCTAGAGCCTGGATTTGTAAATATTGGCTAACCAATCAATTTTCACTAACCCACATTGATATAAACAAATGTATTTTCTTAATAAATTGGAATTTATCGTCGTATGAACCAAGACCTTATCTATTTTTCCTTCTGAGTCTGAGCAATTATAGCCTTATTTTATCCTAGCAGTACCACGGCGGACAGCCCATATTATACCAGCAATTATGTTAGTTACGATATATCATTGAAATACTATCTCAGTTATATAAGCAGATGTAATCCTTTATATACTTAATTTGATAAGTATATAAAGGTTATATATATCCTTTATATATATATATATATATGATATATAGTATATGTATAATCAAACTTTAATTCGAATAAAATCGAAAATCTCCACCTGCCTATTTATTGGAATTTGATTTGGGGCTTTCCGATATTACACGTCTCAAACAATATTCTATTCTTAAGAGCGGATTTAACCTTTTGTTATTTGAGATAGAATTTTGTAAGAATGATTAATTCTTAATCAATTTAATCATGATAAAGCACCTGTACATGGGAAGCAGGAAAATAGTTTAATAAAAGATGAAGATGAGGGACTCAAGCAAAGTCAAGCCGTATAGGGTTTTATTTTATATGATCTTTGAATTCAGATTGTGAACTGCTTCTTGTACTAATATCCAGAATTTATAGCCTGAAGTAGATTCATGTCAGCTATTTGCAGACCATATTGACCGGTTGACTAATCTGTAGGTAGGTATCGAGGAAATACCGGAATGACTATATTTCGCAGTGGTTTATGTTTTCATTAATTTAACTGACAGAATTAATTTTAGCTAATAAAAAAGTAGTAATAATATTAGACAACCTTCAACTCCAGTTCTTCCCAATCACGGTTCAATAAAGTTTGAAAATGCAGAAATAAAATGTCTCGATTTTAGGTAATTAAATAAAATAGCAGGATTTTTCAACTACTTGTTTTAACCCCATATATAAAATGGCCTTTTAAGTTTAGCCAATCAAGGCACTTTAAATTAATATCGGCAAAATGAAAACCCTTTAAACATTAAGTCAAATGGATTTATCAATCAGGACAATTGGTTTTATAATTCATACCTAAGCTAATCCCTTTAAGGCAAGGCTTTCAGATCATCATTAACCTGAGATCAGTAAGTTACACAGAAGCCGTAGTTAAAAGTAGGCTTTCTTAAAAGAGCTGAGCTCAGGATAGCCATACTCAGCAGTAGGCAACAAATCTCAAAATCGATTGTCAAAGTTTTACTAAAATAACAGAACAGAGAGCGGGAGAGAGAAGTACGCTCAGGATCCCAGAAACATTGAATAGATCACAATGAAGAATAACCCTCTATGCATTCCCAAAATTACACTTTATTCGTATTCTCAATGAAAATACTTCGGTTCCTCGTTCATGAAGCTACAGTGATATCTTTATGTCCCTATGACTGAAACCCCTATCTGTCATATCTAGACAAGTTTATCGATTCTCCTTTTCCTATAACCGTCACGTTTCATTTGAAAGTATAGCTATACTCATATCACACGTGTATCCTTGCCCAAGTAACTCATTTAAACTGTCTTTTTATTTCCACTGAGAGACACGCGTGCCGTAACCTGCTCCTACGCTGCCCTCTCATCGCCCTTATTCCTTATCTGTCTCTTACCCATTTGAATCTTCTTGTTATTCTGCTATAGAACTGCTGTTAGCTGTCAGCCATTAGTTATTATTTTAACCTCAACAACGTCTTGGCAACAAGAGAAAGTTAATCAGGTTCACTTAGTTGTGCTTCAAAAGGAAGATTATCATAAGTCTAAACTGTGGGAGCCTGAATACAATAAGCATGCATACGCAAGTGTAACACAAAACTATTATCACGGTGCATAACCATTATGTAATTTCGGCTGGCTCAGACCAAGAAGGAGGGAAGGATTAGAGCATTCGCACAAACGATGGCTTCTGTTTGTACAGAACTTGGACAATAGTGTAGCAATGAAGAGACTTCACTCCCATATAGGAACAAGCAAGAAGAGCAATTAAAAAAGTCTTATGCCAGTCCTCGGGTGCTGCTCCGAGGACTTTCATAAATTCTGCTCGGCATGAAAAACTCATTTTTCAGAGCGTATCAATTGGAAGTGAAAAGCAAAGGTGATAGTCGAGATTTTTTTATGCTCTATCGATTAAGGCCGATAAAACGACTAAACAGTTGACCGCTCAATTTAGAACGTGGGTATAAGTCCTTACTGCGCATCTGCTTCAATTCAGTGTCAAAAATAGAATTTATATTTAGAAGATTAGAATCTGCTAATAATAAGATTTTGCAAAATTACAAATTAAACAACGTTTACAATGCAGGTGTTCTACGATAAATCCTACTCTTAACCAAAAATAGTGTTGCAATGAAAACTTATCATAATTGGTCAATTAAGAAGAAACTATTTTTAGTGAAAATGATGATGCAACTGGAGGGAGGAAAAGAAATATTCACCTGAATAAATATCATTGAATATCATTATAAAATCTTCAAGTCATCCACTCGTCTAAATGTACTTGTCTGTTTTCTAATATGGAAGATTCTGCCATTTTCCACCTCCTCCTTTAACTTTGCTTTCATATATTTTTTTCCAAATTACGCATTTTAAAAATCAACTGCTCAGTAGGCATGAGCTAAGATCGGTTGTTGGCACAAGTTGAAACAGCTTAATTGAAACGGAATTATATAATTATCTATTTCTTCATTCTAACTGTTGTAGATAACAAGTTCGAAATTCTGAATGTGAAGAATCGAGAAATGGGCCAAGCGTTTACCAAAACAGTACATGTAAATCATGATAATTATGAACAATGGTAAGTCTGGACGTTATCAGGAAGCTTGATGAATTAAAATCTAGTTAATCTGGTACGTTCGATTCAACAATTGTGAGTTGTCTCACACGTGCTTGACTTAGAACAGTTCAACTAGACCTTATAAATCCAAATCCATTAAAAGAAGAGATTTCAACGCATCTAGTGAAAAGGAGTGGCATGTTAAACGTCCTTAATGAGGAACTCGCATTCGACCACTCCTTAGCTGACCAGTTTTAACCTACATGTTTTATTATCCTATGCACTGAATGGGTGAGAGAGTATACTTGGAAAACATGTATATTATTTGTTATTCCACTCGAACACAGCCATATATACATAATTCTCTCATCTTTAACCATCCTCTTTCATTATTCTGGGATTGAGTGCTAAATTCTGCCTATGGCGATTGAAATTTGGCAGCGTGTATGCGTGCGAATCCAGAGGTCATGAGATCAATGTCCATAGTGCCTCATATTGTGGGTAGCCGACTGAACTAGCTAATTTGGTGAACAAGAGAGATAGTACAATGATAGTTTCAGGTAAGAGTGGCTTCATGTTACCGTCCCTTTATTTGCCAGGAAAACTTCTCCAAATGAGCTTAACACATGGGCTGAAAAGTCCCGGGCCTAACACAGAGATGGCGCTAGTTTTAT
>CAADRB010000010.1:3953378-3971879 GCA_900708905.1 Hymenolepis diminuta
ATTGGAGCGTTTGAAGGTCGAAATTGCGAAGAAACGACTGCATATGGCAAAGAAAAAAATTTTGTTTCATCAAGACAACGCACCGTGTCACAAGTGAATCAAAACAATGGCAAAACTACATGAATAGAACTTCGAATTGCTCCCACATCCACCGCATTCGCCAGATTTGGCTCCCAGCGACTACTGGCTGTTCGCAGACCTGAAAAAATGCTCGCCGGTAAGAGATTTGGCACGAATGAAGAGGTTATCGCTGAAACTGAGGCCTATTTTGAGGCAAAAGATAAATCGTCCTACGAAAGTGGTATTGAAATGTTAGAGCGGCGCTGGAATGATTGCGTTGCTCTTGATGGAGATTACGTTGATGAATAAGGCTAATTTTGAACCAAAACTGTGTTTTCTTTGTTAAGCCCGGGACTTTTCAGCCCATTTATTAGTAATCTCAAAATCAATTACTGGGATATCGGTCAGCTTTTAAGTAAGACGCATATTTTAGATTTTACATTTCCTAGTCTCAATATTCATGAAATTGAGATGTCCTTGTGCAAGTTTTTAAAGAGTTTAACGATACGATACAATGACTTGTCAGGCGTCTCACGCGCTTTTAAGTTTATGCAATGCTGCCATTTTAAGATTTACAAATTATTTTATGACATATCAGGATCCTTGTAATAAGTTATTTTCTTTTCACCATCTTTGTAGATTAAAATTGGCTGATTATATGACCAACGAGTCAACCAACAAACGTTGTTTAGCTCTATTACCGATATTTTAAAATGGCGTGAATTTTACTCTATGATAATTTATAACAGTTACAAGCATTTTGTAGGCATATCTAGAAAGTGAATAGACTGTGGCGTAATGGTTATTCAACTCATAGGCCATGAAATGGAGATTTTTAAGTGCTCAGTAAGTAACTGGAGCAGCCAATCCCACTTGTTAATAGATAAGTTTTGATATAACATAAAAAATTCCTCAGATGAGCTTGGAATTGTTATTTTAAGCGAGAGAAATGTGAAAAAACTTCATTTCTTGAAATGAAGCTTCCCAAACTCATTAAGGAGGGCGTTCACAGCGTTCGGCTAAGGTAAAAGGAAGGCATTTTCTTTTAAGATATTTCCTACTACCTTTCTTTTTTCCAAAATTAATCAATTCCATCCACTTCATTAGATGTGCATCGAGAAGCATAGTGACTCCTAACATGCGTACTGCCCACTACGCCACTGAAACACACGTCTTTTAGAGATACGGAAACTATTACAAGAAATTGGTAACCTATTTGTGGGGTAGCAGTTGTGTGCTAGTCAACTTCATAAAATAATGCTTGTTTGAGATGTCAATGAATGTCAAACGATGTAAATGACCAAGAGGATTAGATAAATCTGAAATGCAGATGAATATCTAAAAATAAAAACATTTGGAGAAATTCAGGCCACCCACCTCCTCTTTCAAATAACTTCCGTTGATTATAATGACGATAATGTAAGAAACATGATGCTGACCATCATAACGCAAGTGCCTTCTAATGAAAAGAAACTTTGAAATGCACGAGGTTTCCAAAGTAGCTTGGTATTGAATCATCATCAGTCTTTGTCTTTATTTACTACATTGTACACGACGACGCCAATGAACAATAAAATAACGTGTTGGTTTCAAACGAAAACAGCACTACCTAGAGGTCAATTTAATCTAATCCAATCAATAATAACTAAATAACTGGGTCGCCCGAGAGATAACTGAATGTAAACTTCATAATTTGAGACGTTTCATACTATTTTTCGTTCTCTCGCAAAGGAAATTTAAAAACACTACGCAATATCGGATATTCAACTACAACCACAATTTTAAAAGTCATCACCGAAAATAAACCATTAAGTAAAAAGTCCATTTACGCAATATTCATAATACAGCACCTCACACACTAATACAGTCGGAAAGTGTCCAGGCATGAGCGCACAAAGAGAAAGGTCACTCGAGAGTCGAAAAGTCGAGGGAGAACGGAAAAGAAGATAACAAAATGGAGAAGAGAAATAGACAGACGTCTCAACACAAGGTCACAGAGAAGGGGGCATGTATTAAGAAAAGAACTGTAGTGAGGCATACAAATAATCAAAAGTACTATAAAACAAGTTGGGGGAGGGGGAGAGGGACTGCAACACAGATTAATAGACTGTCGGTTGGATTATTATTTTTACAATTGAGTAGTCTCGCCACGAGTTTGACTCCATTTATGATTGTTCGCTCCCTGTAGTTCCTCTTGATTTACCACCCTTGCCAAGAACCCGACTGAACTGCTTGAACAACTTTGTGTGAGACTGAAAGTTTATGAGAAAATGCATGGTTA
Organism: Hymenolepis diminuta; assembly: GCA_900708905.1. Taxonomy (NCBI): domain Eukaryota; kingdom Metazoa; phylum Platyhelminthes; class Cestoda; order Cyclophyllidea; family Hymenolepididae; genus Hymenolepis; species Hymenolepis diminuta. Next base: position 3,955,720 of record CAADRB010000010.1, read on the forward strand.
TTTCAAATCAATGAAAATGATTGCGTTCAAATTATGGACGGAATTTTTTACCTCTTTACCGTCTTTTGTCCTTTGGACAGTAGTCTAAAAGAACAAAAATTCATCGTTAACTTTGCACAATCGTGTTAAGAATAGTTGCAAACAATAAATTCTAAGCTAACTTGAATAAGGGTTAACATCTAATTACAGGAAATGCATTAAAAGGGTTTGTTCGACTGGTACCTTCAGGAAATTCATGAACAAGCTTAAACAAAGAACATTCAAGATTGTGGTAGAGCTAATCCCAAATACTACCTTTCTGAAAAAGTACTAAGAGTATCTGACGATAACAGACTTAAATATCATTCGAACGCTACCAGAGGGCAAATGTTCTTCTGGACCGAGCTTCAACAGAAGAGATTTTGCCAGTAGATAGCTATGAAGCATTCACCTAGTTCTCTTTTGCACCACTAGATGTTGATACGAAGTTATGGCTAAGTTGTACTAGAAGAGGGTCTTCGGTGGGATCAAACTAGCATAACTAACATCCACGGCCAATTTCTCAGAACAGTGCTGACTTCATTCACATGTTTCCAAGAAATAAATACTGCTGCACCATATAGGAGATTAGTTTACTACCAAAAGACGAAATTCAGTGACAAAACATCCCCAATTGGGGATGTTTCAAAACCTAAAAAACGATTGCCATTCTCATAGTTGGCGGCTAAGACAAGATATAATTAACCTCTCAGGGTGTTTGAGCAGAAATCCACTCAACCAATCTTGAAGAAAGCCGATATCTAAATCTAAGCTATATATCCTATAGCTATATATATAAGCTATATAATGTATGTAGACAGTAAATACGAATGAAAAATTTATTATTTAGACAAGTGAATGAAGAGACGCAAACAAACTTACAGCTCCTGCATTGACACTGGAAGCCTGCAAATGCTGGGACCAAATAGCCGTGCGAGTGGCGATCTCCGGATAGCTCTGAAGACTAGGCGAACGACCCGACGAAGCAGTCGACATAGATACCCGCATATAATCCACATCCGACACAGCCCCAAATTCACCCTCCTGATTGGCGAAATCCAGAGACGCATTATCGCCCATGTAAACACCACCAGCCAAATCATATTCGCCTTCATCCTCACTAAAACCAGCCAATTCTGCAGACGCTCGTTGGCGAGATTTTCTCCTGATGGAATTATCCTCTTTGTTACCATGAAAGTGTTTCGAGCGCAGTGTGGAGAGGTTTCTCATCCATGCGACCATTCGACGTTTATGAACTCGCTGAGATTGAGCTGGCTGATGAAATTTAAATGTAGAAGTCCCAGCCTGTTGCTGCTGTTCATTACTACCACTACTTGCCAAGTCATCCACAACATCTACACCCTGCCGTTGTTGTGGTTTCGACGACGCCCCCAAACCAATCATTGACTTGAAAGCCGTACTTCTCTTTACCTCCTCATTACCATTACCCAAGACCAAGGAGGATTTGAGTGCGTTCTTTTTCGACTTCACCATGCTCTTATTCTTGGGGAAGAGGGCAAAGTGGCCAGTAGTAGTGGCAGTGGAAGAGGCTTTACTCCTACCTCCCCAGAAACCATTCCTCGAGCGCACAAAACCACCAGCACGGATAGCATGACGTGGAGGTCGTCGGACGTTTGATTCCATGGCAACAGCCTCAAGGGCTTCCGCAAGTGCGTCGACATCACTACTGACACTGACAAGTTGCTTACGTTCGGGTGCAGGGAGGAGAGAGAGAAGATGGTTGATGAGTTTACCTTGTTGTTCTGTGGTGGTAGTGAGGCGGATAACCTCCTGATTCATTGCTGAGCGCGCCGCCTCAGCTTCATCAGCCTGTGCAGCAGCCGTCTCTTCTGCTTTGGCGGCTCGTGCGATAGCGGCGTCTCGCTCGGCTACCAATTTGGTGTTGGCATTTCGCAAGCGGTCTAATTGTTGTCGCACCTGCGTGAACTATAAGACAAGAGAGCAAATATTGATACTAAGTAATTAAGTAAACATATAGGAAGAAGCTCTGCGAGGGGAAAAAATTGTGCTGCTTTCAAAGCTATAAGCATTAGCTTATACTAGCAAAAAGTTCTGCTGAAATGTACATGGGAGTGGTGCAACCACCCACTCCCTAAACTTAAGCAATTTTAGATGGTAGCATTCTTCTGACATCAGCCAAGTGAATTCAAAAATCCGTTCGCTAAAATCAATGCATGTGATCTCCTCAATGGCATTGAAATACTGTCCCCTAAAAGATGTACTTCTTAAGCATTCTGAAGATGTCAAGGACGAGGAGGTGGTTATTGCAACTTGAGCTGTAGAGGTACCTTTACTTTTCAAATCTTCATAATTTACTTTTCTATCTGGTAACTGGAATGTTTAAAGGTGCACATCTTTATGTTCAAATTTGATCTGCAATACTAACAGTAACTGATATTTTTGTTGAACAAATGAATATAATAAAATAGAAAGTAAAGGCGAACACTGCACTTCAAGCGATAATGGGATTGAACGGATTACACCAATGGGTCTCATGCGAACGAAGTGCAATAACTAGGATTGTCTCTAGAGTATAATAATTTTTATATGTACTTGAAGATGTTTTAAGTACATACCTTAGAAGAGTTCATCTGGTCTTTGCAGATTATACTCCATTACCTGAGTATGCTGACGCATAGGCCTTCTCAGTCCCCATTTGTAGCGCACTACAGTCATACCTCTGTCCTAACTGCCAATTGCCCATCAATGAACAGAGAACGCGAAATCAGTTAACCAGTTTATTGTACCTCATTTCACCAGTTCCTCACAATCCGATTTGTCCCCACTTAGTGCTGATGCCTCCTCTTTGCTCTAAAATTTTCCTTCTCCCTCAACTTGAACGTTTTGATATATAATATTATGACATTGCGTATCGACTGTATTTGTTTATCATTCTTTCCGAATTCATTGCATTTGACTTAGTTTCAACTTAGGTAAGGCAAATTGTATGAAGTAGCAGCATGTAGAGTACTTCTAATATAGATGTAGGTAATATCAAGAAATACACAAAAATCAATGGGAGAATGAAGTGAAGAAAATAAGAAAAAAAGGATTAAAATACAGGCGGTATATCGGATTTGAATATTATGGGCACAGATAAAGAAATCGAACGTAAATGGACTGATTAACACTCAACATGGAAATAAAGGGCGCAAATGGTGCAGTTATGTACTTATTCCCACATAGTCTTAGGAAAACGATTTGTAGGTCTGTTTGTCCTAATGATCACACGATGGCAAATAAAGTATGTTAAGCCACTCAATTCCTTTCATTTTTTTACCTAGCTGCCGTTTGTTCTACTTACTGTTCCTACTACTATTCTATCGCTCTCTGACCTCTTGTTCTTCTACTATTGTCCAATACACCAGTGGTTCGACTCAACTCATGATCCTCTGATTTCTGAAAAAGGCAGTTGCACTCTGTTAATCTTCAATAAGATCATTAGCTTTGTGATTGGTTATCCCCAAAACTAGCCCAGCCGATCTCTTAAAAAAACCTAGCTGTAGCGAATAGTGCAACTTTAGACTTAATAATTTAACATTATTTCTCCAATTTCAAAACAATAAGCAGTCACTCACCTCTTCTGTAAGAATGCGATTGTTCTCATTAGCTTGAACCAAGGCAGTCTGGAAAGCTTGTGCCTCATCATACGACTTCTTGTCCATTACAGTCTACAGGAAAACAAAAATGATCGTTAGTAAAAATAACAACTTTGAGGTACAGAAGATCCTTAAATGATCTTATACCATGAACTCCTTGATCTTGTTAAAATCAAGCAAACACTTGCGAATATTATTTAACTCCTCCATAAGCTTGGCCTTCTCCAGAGTCAAGGCATTGACACGTGCCTCGAGTTGAGTGATTTCGGTTTTACTGGAAATAAAAGCGAGTAGTTTATATAAACCAAAACAGTAAAGATTGAAGTTATAAGAGTCCAAGTAGACATACGCTGTTTCCGCTTGTTGTTGTAAATCATTGTTAAAGGCCCTATCCAAATTACTTATAACTTCAGTCTTATATACAGAGCTTTGTAGCTTTGCTCGTAGATTCTATAGAAGGGAACCATTAGACATATAGAGATTAAATAGACCAGAAAAGAGAGGAAATCTACCTGTATCTCCTCTTCCTGCATTGTGATATGCTTTTCCAAATACCGATTGCGTCGTTTAACCTCCATAATCTTTGCAGTAGCCTCCTCGCCAATATCTGAACTTTCGAGAATACTCAAACGAGACTGAATTACTGTGGTGTTGGTATCGATCCTAAAAAAAGATGAAAAAATCTTCCGGAAGTAAGCGTGAAGCATCTAATGGTTAATTTTCCCAACAATCACCAAATCACGAGGAAAGCACCATAACAAGAGGAATAAGTTATAACTTGATACCGTGCTTTTCATTTACTTGTCTTAAACGTAGCATGCAAGCAAGATAAAGATCGAATAACTTAATTCAAATACATACTTTGACGTGGGAAGGACTGTTTACATCCCAAAGATGTTTTCAAAGAGTTGAAAAAAAAAAATACATGCGTGCATCCTGCTTTTGACAATTAGCCTAAACAGAACAAGTGAAATTTTCATCAATTTGAACCCTTGGCACTATAGGCAGTCATTACTAAATTAATAAATTCTCTTAGAGATATCGTACTTATGACTGATCTCTACTCAATTCTACCGGATTTAAGTCTGCCATGTCCACTAAACACCCACATCTATTAAATCAGCGATCCAGTCTTCAATTGAATTTAATCTCTAAATCCAACTTACAGAAGGCACACATTTGAAGCTCTCTCCACAGCTCAATAAGGCAACAGCAGTTTGGTAGTGTATTTATCCGTATTACAAACAAGACATTTGAGAATTGAAGTGGGGAATTACAACAATTAATACTGGTGTTACTAATACCACTACTTATTCATTCAGTGAGAACATGGGAAGTAATTAAATAAAGTACTATATTCTTCCCTTGATAATTGATCACCACTTGAGAACATAGTTTATATGCAAATTAAGCAATAACAACAGTGGAAACTTTAAGTACATTGACCTTAATTGACATAGCAACTGCATAAATTAGGGGAATCTACTAGTTGCGTGCCAGTGAATTTTAATTTGAATGGAGATAATCCAGAAACAAATATCCTTACCCGTGAAACCACTTTTAAGCAGTTCAATTAATAAATTCAAGTCATTGAGAATCGATTCACATTTAAATTTAACCCACAGCAGGAATAAATTAAACACATCGATCCAAACCGAATAGGAAGATTAGAAAATAACACCACAGAATTCATTAAGATCATTGAAAAACGTATTCCAACATTCCACTTGTGGATATTTGACGCTGAAAGCTGGTGGTGAAGAGAATAACGTATGTGTCAAGCAAATCAGAGGTCACGAAATTAAAGCCTATCGATGAACATCCAGTGACGAGAATGTGACTTTCCCGTTAGAGCGGTTTCAGTATACCTGCCCCTACCCAAGTCAGGTGTGAACACTTCTAATGGGATTCTTGAATCCTTGATTAACAGCGCAAAATGGCGAGGTGGACTGTCATTCACCGTAGAGATGAATCTTAAGTTTATGAACACTACAACAAAAGACCACAGGGAAGCCATAACGAATACACAATACAATTGTCTTAACTTACAAGGCCTTAAGCTGCTTTTGTCTTGACTGTGGATCACCCAGGAGCATAGTGGGTGTAAAAGAGAATCCAATAAAGGGAAGATCAGCAGCATAGGCCGGACCCTGCCAAGCGATATCTTCAACCTCCTGAACCTCCTCGACAATTTCCACAGCAGCGGCTTCAGCAATCGCCCTTAGCTGTTTCTCTTTTGAGGAGAGTGGTTGCTGCTGAGGTTGGGACTGTTCAATCGTTTCAGAGGGATCGAGATTCTCGAGGTTTGAAAGACGACGCACTTTCGATGGTGTGCCGTTGGACTGATTGTGAGCAGCAGCACGAGAGGGTGAGAGGGTAACATCGTTGGTGATGTCATGAAGAGCCTCATCACGAATTCGAGCCCCGCCACCAGAGAAATTGCCAACATCATCGATTTTACCAACTGGCGGAAGGTATGGGGGAGCGTCTACAATCGATAATGCACGGAGGTAATTGTGGAAAGGAGTTCCCTAATACAAACTAGCCGCAAATCAAATTCAATGCTAGTAATTTAGAGACAGCGACAACAATTAAAAATACTTGAAAGTACACTCAATTACCAATAAGACGAAAATACACATCTTTTCACTATACACGAAGCGTGACTAATAAAGTATAACATTGTAAAGATGTAAAATTGATTTTACACATTACACGCATATGCCAGATCAGAGGTCACGAATTCAAAGTGTCGATGCATATTTAGTGACCAGAATGACTAATTACACTAACTCGTCAATGTAAATTACTTAATCTGAAACTCCGAGACATCACTTTATTCACGATGAGTATTGGAAAGCACCATTTTTATTCCCACGACAAAGCAGACTATGACTTCATGGTAAAACATCCAAACGCGCAGGAAAGGCATTTCGACTTTAGAACAATTCGTTGGACTTAATAAATTAAAATTTAAGCGATCTATTGACCGTCTTACCGAATACGTCATTCAAATATAAAATTAGGAAATAGGAAACTGAGTGCGTTGATAACATAGTGATAAACGTGCGCCACTATTGAAGCAGAGGATACGGGATACAGTGATGGAGAAAGATGACTGCGGATCTCATTAAGACACCAGTATGATCACTATGACTTGAAAGAAACTTCTCTCGATGCGTCGAATAATTACAAATATTAAAAACAAATCTAGGGCTACGCTCTAAAAATTCCAGAAGTTATCGAAATTTTCGATATTATTAACTGGAAGCAGATACGGAGCAGCATTACAAAATAAGTAGGAGAAGCTCAAATAACAGTTCAGAGTCAGTGTTGGCGATTTAATTATTCAATAAGCTCCGCCGTATAGTATGAAGGAATCACTATTGTTAAAAAGACAGGAAGCTTCATCTACTCAATCTTGATGACAGATGAATGCTGATGAAACCTCGATGCATAAATGCTGTTCAATGACGTTCAAATGGGTTAATAATTATCGTGATTCTAAATGGAGATTTACCCCTGATGAACAGTTCTATTATTTCAACAATTCCCTTCCGTCTCTTCATTTCCCTGACTTTCTAATAAAAGATAGATTGGTCTTTTTATTATAGCCTAGCTGACATACAACACAGTTTACGTTATCTTTCCTTCTGATTGGACTCGAATGCTTGCCAATGAAATTTTGCCTCAGCTTATGTGGAAAAATTATAAGGGGTCATTCTTGCCCTGATTTTCTGGAGATTAATTTAAGGTCTTTTAAAAAAAATAATTCCACTTCATACTCGCTTTTCAAGGATTAAAGTGCAGATTTAAGCACAAGTATTGTCGCCAAGCTCATTGAGAGAAAGTAATTTCAACGCGAAGACGCACCATCCAGTTGAAAAGTTAACAATCGACCAGTGGAAATATTGAACTTTGGATAATTTGGGATCAATTAAGGTTCCAGATGCTCACAGATTTGGAATGAACGGCAAATCATAAAACCCTATTTCATAACTAACTTGTGCCTGAATAAGGCAGGGTAAGTCCTTGTGATCTTTAGGTGACGAAAATTTCAAGAACCAGAATGTGTTTACACTTACGTTCTCTTATAGTCGCAAAGTCAACATCCTGGAAGAAGGGATGAGCCACAATCCCCTCATAAGTCAGTCGTTCCGAGGGGTCACAGATGAGTTTTCGAATGAGATCCTTTGCCGTCTCTGGGACATCAACATTACTCGGGAAACGAAGTGTTGTCTTGTAATTCACAATATTCTTCATCATTTTATCGTCATCTTCATCAAAGAAGGGGGTCTGATTATAGAAGAGCTCATAGAGGAAGACACCGATGGCCCAGTAGTCGTAACCCGGACCAACACGAAGAGGATCCTTAGAACCTCTCTTGCGTTGGTTCATGAGTTCGATACTAAGGTACTCTTTAGTTCCGACCATCGTTGGGCAGATACACTACAGACAAACGAAACCATAAATTAGTGAATTATAGGCTCTGAATAATATCAAAAAGTTAATGTGCGGAAGTCAAAATGACTTCTTTAAATCGCTCTATAACGGTCTTCAAAACAAATACATTAGAGCAAAGCTTCCTACTTTTAGAAGCATGGCGATCGGATTGCGAAATGCGTGGTTGTGAAAGCACGAATGAACACATCGGTTAAAGAATCGATATTCGGTAACAATTTATGGTCAACAGCCAACTGAACGAATGTAAATATCTCAAGCCAAGGTTTTAAGGACAAAGTAATGCTAAAAGTAATATTTCAAGACTAAAACCTTCAAGTTAGTCCTCGTTGAATCCAACAGGATATTTACCAGACATATTTCTATTCAAGCTGCAACTCCAGTTCCACGTTTCCATTCACATGGATTAAGTAAATAATCAGCAACAAGCAAAACAAAAAGATTATTTGGTAAAAATAGACTAACCTCTCCATTTGAATCAAGTCGAATTGCAGAACCGAAATCGATCAACTTTAGATGACCACTTCGTTCAATCGCGAAATTCTCGGGTTTGATATCGCTAAAACGGAAAAGGGAAGAGTCGGATTACAATATCTCACAAGAGGCTTAAACTTAAGGCGGTAAATAAACATACCAGTGAATATAACCCATTTGATGTAGAGAATGAACAGCCTCAACAATCTCGGCCCCGTAAAATTGAATCATCTCAGAGTCAAGCAAGTGAGCGGCTCTAACAAAATTTAAATGATCAAATCCATCAAACTAACCACAACTCTATAACTGTTTTGAAACTCACTTGGTAAGAAAGATGTACATATCACCTCCCGGTTCATAGTCCATGACTAAATGCAACTGTTGATCATCTTGGAAAGCGTAGTAGAGATGGGGTAACCAAGGGTTATCGATTATGGTGGCCTGAGCTAAAACAGTTCTTTCCAAAAGGAGCTGAGATCCCTCCTGTAAAATACGGCAACAACGATAATCAAGAACCAACAATCAATGAAGTTGAAGTGAAGGCTACAAACATACCGGGTCATGGTAGAGCCAGGAGCCCTTATATTGTGATTTCATTGCAAATACTGAGTGTGGAGGCGTTTTTTCTTGAACAACTCTAACGACACCGCAAGCGCCTCGACCGATAACCTGACCAAGCTCAAAATCCTTCAGTGACATTCGAAGAGTACTTAGTTTCCGAACGAGTGGATCAACTATACGAGAGAACAAACAATTTAAAACACAGGCACAGTCAGGCACATACCGTTTTCAGAATCAAACTCACCTCGGTTGAGAAAGAAGTCTAACACATTAAGTGTAGAATCGAGTGATTCACTGTGGCACTTAATTTGTCGAGTTTCATATTCATCGTAAATATATTCAATTGCGTTCCTTGCAACAAACATGACATCAAGTAAACCATCAACTGAGAGTAAACAGGGATCGGCGAGAGCAAGGTCCATTAGTTCCTTTGAGGCTTTTTCAAGTCCAGAGGTTTTCCCTCTACCGTTTGATTCGAAAGGGAGCTTGATACCGAAACTAGGGGCACAAAGCAGAGGTGGACGAGATATTACATTAAATAAAGCTCGGGTCCTTTGAGCAACGGAGAATTCAACCTTTGAATCTGATTTGGCTTTTACAAAAGATTTAATTTCGGTTCCAGCAATGGTTTTATCGGCAATTTTATTAGGCGGCTTCATAATACGAAGCGGTGTAGAAGTTATCAAGTCATCCGCCATTTTCAACAAATAATGTTTTTCTTGAATGTTATATCAGAAAACTTCGTTTTTATTACCGACAAAATGAAAAACCGACAGTCAAAACCCAAAATTTTCAAAGCAGTCCTCGCGCGTTGAACAGAACTATTAGTAATTGAGCAAATAAAACAAATATGAGTCAAATTACATTTGTTTAAAGCTGTTTAGATCAATCTACTTACATCTTTACAAAGAGTTAAATTTTATTTTTTAACTTTATCTATTGATTTTCAATGATAAAACTTTCATTTAATTTAGGAAATAAAACTTTTCTATATCAACATGAAACAAAGTGCTTGATATGTACGTAACAGCATTAAGCATATGAATTGTATAAAAATATTTTTCTTATAATTCTTTTGTCATGAATTAATCATATGACCGTGACCGCAGCCACATTTACGGAAAAAAATTATGTTATCAATTTAGTTAGAACATTTCGAATGTGCTCAGGTAAGCCACCCCATCAGTCTTGCGACGTCATTCATGTCCAAACGTTGATGTATCCATGCGATGATCCGTTTTCTATATGCATGGTCATGTCTCCTACGTTGGGAATTGCTTCTGAGATTAGCCGGATTTTTAACGTACCATCAGTTAATTTCTGCTATCCTTGGAAGTTAATAATTATCAAATCCTATTAAAGTACATTTGCATGCAAGGTTTTCCCTTGGAAACGCTTGGGACGCACAAATGAAAGATACAAAGCAATTATACGCTGAACATATTAAATATTGCTTAGTTTTACTGGTGAAAACAAGCCTCATTAATACATAATATATTAAGAGTATGATGCCAAAACTATTTTTCTAATGAGGGATTAAACCCAGTAGAATGGATTAGTGCTTTAAAAGATATATATTGTAGACATTAAGACTCTTTCTTCTGATAAATGTAAGAAGCTCTTCAAACATAATCCTATCTCAAATATTGGATTAGTGCTGTGGACCTCGGCTATTTTGGCTTCTGGATCAAACAGGTCCATTGAATATGAAAAATTGTAAAATGCTTTACAATTTTGAATGTATGCTGTCAAAAGTTTTAGAATGGTTTGGGCAACATGAGGCTGCTGAAAGGGACTTGTGAATACGAATTGGAACTTTTACAATTTATCATTTAGCGGATTTGAATATTGAATGTAAGAAGATTTTAAAAACGCAGAACTTGAAAAATTATTCGTCAATATCGATCTCCATTTATTGCCATGCAGCTGTCTTCACATTCTATCATAGATATGTATTCTACGGATAATTTTCTTTAAATAGACCACGTTTTTTCGGAACAATTTTAGGCCTTCCTCCATTTTAGGCTACACCAAATGTCAAAATCGCATTTATTATATTTAAAGCAATAGTATTATTTACAGTGATGCATTGTTTAAGTAATTTCTAATCCATTTCTGTGAAATTTGACCAGTAGATTTTATCGGATTAAAGGCTCTTGAAATATGAATTTACAAAAAAATATAGAAGTGAATAGATATCTTAATGTAAGGGTCTATCTTGCCCGTCCATTAAATGGCTTATCATTGGTAATTACAGATACAAAAATGTAAACATTTGTAAGTATTTAAAACTCGAACAGATCTCGACCAACACGAAATTAAAGTGATCTCATTTGGAATTATTTTCGGGTGAACTAAACATTTCAGATGAATAGCTTTTAGGATATTTGTATTTCCAACATGCTTAAATAATGTACACTCTCATTTATATATTTAAATAAGGTATAAAGGCTTTCTGTGTTAATCTGCTGATTATATATTTGCGAAATAAATGTAAAATCTATCTTAATGCCTCGAAAATAGAACAAATGAAAGGTAATTTTAAGATCTAGACATAATTCATATCTTAACAGTGAATTACTGAAGTCCTGACCAGTTTCTTGATATCGATTAAAACTAAAGATGCACACAACGAATATGAAGGAAATTTTTTAAATATAACAAGATAGCATATTTTTGCATTTGCACTACAAATATTAAAGTATCTTCAAAACATTTTTACTTGAGGGTCATGGTCACCACAGACGCCTTCAATATCACCTCGAAAATCAGCGCGCATTTCATTCGCAAAGCAACTTATTGGGCACATGTGAAAATTGATAATGAATAACTTTCAGGACTCAAAAAATTTAAATGAAATCCACGAACTTATTAATGAAGTAAGATTTATCCTAATTTATTTCAGTTTCTTGAATATTATAATATGGAACATACGAAAGAAAATCTTTCGGCGGAGTGGAATTATACCACTAAAGAAAGATCAGATTTCAGTGAAGAGTGGAAGGTGAGTAAGTCAATGGTTTTCAAATGTTCAGACTGATTTGATCAAATATTTTGATGAAGGAGGGAGCGAAAATTTTAATACAATTTGGAATGCTCACTTTGATTTCAAAGATGATATGAAGGAGCTTCCTCTTGAATTTTACCTACAACTCTATTTCATTACAGCAAACTGGGATTCTGATTCCGAAGTAAGCATTTGAATATTTATTAAATGAGTTACAGGACAGACGAAAAGAGCGAATTGATGAATTTCGGAATTTCCTCGATACGAAAGGCAAAGCTCTAAGTCAGATATCTGAATTTCTTCCTTTTTATGCATTTCCTTATGTTGAAAAACCAAAATCCCACCCCGTTTATAAGCAGTTGTTTGATCTAAATTGGAAGTCTGATTTGAAGAAAAAGTTGCTCATTCTTCTTGGTCCAAAGGAAGAAGGCAAGCGACCACTCCCTAAATTGTTCTCATTACTCAACCGTCCAAAAGAAGTATTGAATAATCATGAAAAACAATTGCAGGTAAATGCATGTTTTATTTTATTAAACTCCAATAATTTTACAAGTTTCTTTATTAAGGATTATTACTGTGAAATAACAAAATTCATTTTTGAGTCATATCTTATGAGTTAGGTTATAGTCCAAAATCAAAAAAATCTTGCTTCAACAGCAAAAATAGTAATATATTGAAGCACATATTTTTAAATCGTTTTTTAAAAACAATAAATAATTTTAATATTTTTGATCACAACAAAAGCATTAGGATCAGTTTACAAGACAACTGGCTTATTTTGCAGTTAAATCCTTAAAGTGAGTCTAAAATAGAGTTGAAATCTCCTTTCTATATATTAAAAACCTATGCAATATTGTTATAGACGAAATAGTTTTAAATGATTTAGAAATTCGTGCATAATATATGTAAGGTTAATTTCTGCCTGATTTTTCTGAAAGAGAATTCCTTTCTTCTATAGAACCGCCTTGCGGACGCTGAAAGACGTGTAGTTCAATTCCACCAACGCTTCAATAAGATCCAAGCGGACTATCAGGGTCTCCTTGGTATCACCTCGGATCTTGTCGACACTCTAGAAGGAGCTCTCCGTGGAGAACACATCGAACCAGACGCACTTCAGAAAATATGTTCCCGTCTAGTTGCCTCTCAGCGCACCACAGCAAATAACAATGTTGTCATGAGCAATGGAGAAAATGGTGCTCATAACACTTTATCAAAATTTAGCTACTGTGACACTCTTCGCCAGTCACTTTCTATTCGTCAACCTCAAGACTATGGAGGGTAGGCAAATTTTTCAATAATATCTCAAAACAGTTCAATGTATCATTATGACAAATCGTAATATTTACTACATTAGTCTTGATTAAGCCTTGAAGATAAACATTTTGTAATGAGTTTGGCTATCAATGCTTCATACTTTTATAATTTCAGTTTCGTAATGCCTAAAATGACAAGAAGCACTGAACATGGTTTACCTAGTCTCTCTTATTGTTTGAAAATGATTTTATTCCTAAAGGAAGCGATAGTATATTTGATTTTCTATTTTGGAGAAGAGAATTAATCTTAATACTATCATCCTGAATTTCTCTAGAAGCTAATTCTAGAAGCAAACCCAAATTCAAACGAAAAGAAAAGGTCAAAATTGATGCAATTTATTATTAATCCTTTACAAATTAAAAAATTGAATATCTGTTAAAATTTTGTTATCCCAAGTAGATAAAATAAATGATTCCTCTGAAAACGTGAACTTTCATGCAGTGGCTGTTCCAATATATTATCATTAGCTTCCCGTGTAAACAGATTATCTCTAATAAAATATGTATTGCTAGATGTACAAGATTATTTCTTTTATAGATTAAAACTAGAATGGGGCACCGTCGAGCTGGATTACGATAAGATAAATGAAACTTTGAAAGGCTCGAACCAGACACAAATTTGGCGCCTTTTACAGGCCTTTCGATGGGTACGTATCTAGCCCGATTCCTACTCATACTTTATAAAATCCTGGCTTCATATTGAAAATAACTGTGTATTTTCACGTCAGCGTTTGACCAAAACGAATGTCGAATTACGCGAGGCCTATCTCACTGAGTTCATAGGCCATGATCTTCTTGATCTGACACTCTGGAATGACGAAACTCGACGACAGCACCATTTGAGTGTGCTCGAGTACTGTCTGTGTCAAGTATCTCCAAAAGTAACTGAATCAAGTGCTCGTTTGGTAAACGCTCTGGCCTCCCTGTCTCGTGGTCGAGCCTATCTTGCACAGAACACGGCAGTAGTCACCTTGCTAACTCAAGAGATCTTCCGTTTGGAAGGTGGTGAGGAGTCATCAACAAGAGAAAACCTAATAGGTGCCCTTCAGAAACTTAGTCTCAGGTGAGTTTCGTTATTATAGATTAACTTATCAAGGTAAATTAGAGGTACAAGCGGTGACTTTAAGAGATATACGTTCTGATTAAATATGCTCCTTCCGCTACATATGTTATTGAGAGATAGATGACAAATAACGTCTACTCGTGGAATGAGGGCTTGGCTGCCAGATGGATTAAGGGAGAATCGAATTCCGCTCACTCTTTTTTATATTTTTATCCCATTGAAACTTTTATAATGATACAGTTGTCACTTTATAAAACTATAACTACTCAGATCCCACAAAAAGGGGAAGGTTTTTACTATAAATGTATATTTGCTTATATCGATTTAGATGTGTGGCAATTGGATGACCGCCTGGTTGGCCAATAATTTTAGAGGTACTTATTTTAGTGGTGGCCTCACGTATCTAGGAGTGAGCGCAGTAGTCCAATAATTAATAATCTAGTGCAGAAGTAATGAAGCTAGTACGTTTCGCTGGAGTCAACCGAAAATACTCAATCAGGTCTCCTAACAGAAAAACAATCTGTTTTGTAGTTGCCTTTGATTCTGAAATGGTCGATGGATATACAAGGACTTAGTTATTATTTACGGCAGTCATTGAATCCTTTTAATAATGTTGTTTAAATCAAATCCTAGTATTGGTATAAAGCTATATCGCCACTGGTATGACGGCACGTAGCCATTAATGTAACCTAACCTGTCACACGAGGTGTACCACGGCTACAGTTACTCAGATCCAGAACAACTTCCTTTATTTAGGGGGTACAGCTGTCTGTATGCAAACTGGGTTTATTGACCACCTATTTAGCTAGCATTAGATTTGTGAGAAGACTTTATTTTCAGATACGGGCGCGAAATAACATTAATAAATCTGCATAATGTACAGGGAAAGAATTCTGTTCACACACTTTTATGATTTCTACTCAGAGTATCAGAAATATTTGATTTATCTCCCTATAAAAGATAATTTTTTATTACTATTTTGTGCAAAGCTTAATAATGGAATATTTAAAGCATAAAACTCTGGGAAATTTGTTTCAAACAAAACATCCCGTACTCAGTATTCCATTCCATTTCGTTAAGTCGCTGTTGCCATGTTTACCGGATTACGACTTTGTTTAGAAAACGAGTTAAGCCTTTTTCCTTTTGGCACCACACTTTTCTTCACTAGGCAACCATGTGAATAACCCTTTTTCGGAAATATTTTGATAAAATATACGATCATTCCTTTGATACAAATGGGTACTTTGTTTTAGTGAAAATATGTGGCGGCGGATGGTTAACAGTAAATGAAAGAAAAAGAGCACCAAGGATTGCGTTGACCAGGTTGTATTGAACAAAACTCAGTACAGAGTCTCAAGGGAAAATAGAGAATTGGAGGAGAAGGATTGAGCATCGGGAGATGCGTTTGACGAGCTAGGGTCCCCTGTGTGTGTGTTTTCGTGTGTCTAATGGAAGGCTATTTCTTACCGACACTTTGGGTGAGGACACGCATAAGGATATAATTGTATGCGTGCTTTAATTGGTTGGGACGATTGTAGGGAAAGGAAGAGCCAGTGCAGGCAGGACTGGTTAACAGCAGAGCCGACGAAACGGTGTCTGCTACTATCGTCCGAGGTATGCTTACCTTTTCCGATCGATGAGAA
>CAADRB010000010.1:3980119-3997788 GCA_900708905.1 Hymenolepis diminuta
GGAGAAATTTGCCTTCGTAGATTTTAGAAGCCCTGTGAGCGGAAAAATTACTCCAGCAGAATTTGGAAGAAAACGACAGTAAAAGTTTATCATGCCTAAGGACCGACGGAGCTGGTTTAGGGATTTCGGTTGCGGGAATTGTCGAATCTCCTTTACTTTTTCGTCAGTTAGTCGGAAACCTCTGACAGATAGGGTATGGCCAAGAAGAGGTAAGGTATTTTGGAGAGATTTACGATGAGTCCATGGGAATTTACCCGTTCAAAAACAACCTCCAAATGTTTCTTATGTTCCTCTTCACTCTCGCTGACCACAAGGATGTAGTTGATATAGGCCAAAACAAAGTCAAAGCCATGTAATACTTTATCAATAAAAGGTTGGAAAGTTTGGGCTGTGCTGCGTAAATCAACCGGCATTCGAAGGAATTCAAAAAGACCAAATGGAGTGGCAATGGTAGTTTTGGGAATATCTGGTTCGGCCATGGGAATCTGATTATAAGAACGGAAAAGATCGATTTTGGAGAAAATCTTATTCTGAAGAATGGATGAGAAGTCTTGCATAATGGGTAAGAGGTAATTGTTGGGGACTGTAATCGAATTGAGGGCACGGTAGTCACCACAAGGACATTAATCATCAGATTTTTTAGGGACCAAATGAAGGGCGGATGACCGATTACTGGAAGAATGATGAATAATACCAAGATCAAGCACGTGCTCGAATTCGTCCTTGGCAATCTTATACCGAGTAGGAGAAAGACGACCGGCACGAGCCTTGACAGGGCTTACATGGATGGTAATAGAATGGATGACAGAGTGATTTACTGGTTTGTCACGACAAAGAGGGTTGGTAAGATCTGGGAATTTTTTAAGGATAGGATAGAAAGGGGACTCAGAGGACTGAATACAGGTTATAGAAGAATAGGTAGGATAGGGATATTCAGTACACTTGGAATGGAGGCTTGTTAAGGGATCAAGTAACTTTTTCCTGTGGAGGTCAAGAAGGGGACAATTAAGGAAATCAGCGCCAATAATCGGTCTGGAGACATCGGCAATGGTGAAAATCCAGCGGAAGGTTATGCGTAATCCAAGAGCTAAGGTGAAAAATTTCAGGTCATACGTCTTGGTAGGAGAACCTTTGGCAGCTGCTAGAATAAGAGGGTGATCTGAGGAAGTTTGATTGGCGGGAATAGAAGGAAGTACAGAGATCTCTGCTCCGGAATCAATAAAAAAGATGTGCTGAAGTTTCCATCTTGAAGGAAAAGGCGGTTACTTGAATGCCCACTAACAGTTTCCGCCAATACTGCCGGGCTGGTTCATTTCCCGAATGAACCTGAAATTGGCAGGGTGATAAACAGTGGCGTGCTAAGCACCGTATCTGCGATGGTACCAGCAAATATTTTCTCTATCATCGTGTCTTCTAGATCCTGGAGTATGTCTGGACTGTGAAAGTCTGCGTCTGTTGAATGGGCAGCTGCATAGTTAATTCCTCTGAAGTATGAGAGCATCAATTTTTGCTTCCAGTTCTAGTATGCGCTCCTCCCAAGCTGCTGCTGGTTCACTTTGGGTTGAGGTAAGGTGTGAGATGTGGAGAATCTCCTCAATTCGTGGAGGTCCGGCATTTTCGATTATGTTGTCTGTCATTTCAGCCAGTGATTCTATAGGTTCAGTTTTGAGAGCATTTGCCAAGATAGGCTGTATGTAAGATGGGAGTTTTTTGAAGTATAATAGCTTCCAGAAGTCCGTATCGAAAAATTCTCCGGATGCGAGCAGTTTCATCCTACTAAACAATGCTGTAGGCCTCAAATCACTAGCACACTTGTTGAATTAACTTCCCTATCCGCTTAGCAGCAGATAGTTGGGTATGTTGCAAGATAGCTGCTTTAAGATCGTCATTGGGATTTTGAGAAGGCTTCTGGATGACATTTGTGAAATCAACAATGAGGGATGGTGGAATGGTTTCGATAAGGATATGGAATTTGCTAATTTGCCTTCTTATGTCATTATTTTTGAAATGAGATTCTAAGACCATAAATATATCCGAAGCATGGTCTGGTAAGAATTCACGTAAACTTGCTGGGTTGATCTGGATAGAGAGGGGGCATAGGTTTCTTCAGACATCGTTTTGTTATTGTTCAGAATGGTCATGTCCTTTACAGGGTCACCAATTTGTTGCGGTTAGAGTAAGGGTTAACAGATTCAAAGACAAATATCAACGATTTTAGGAATGTATATAGGGCATCACATATCTAAAATAATCCTCCTATTAGCGGTAGTGCAATTTACTTTGTAATTAACATAAAAACAACTGTTACAACATAACGAGAAAAAATTCGTATCAAGCCTCTAACAAAATCGGTGCTTTAATGTTCTCCTTTATTAACAGTCATCTTATTTCCACATCGCTAGACTGAGAAGATTCCAAAAATAGAGCTTGATCCGTTGGTGTACGAGAATGCATTTAATGCCGTATAAGACGTGATTATTATCGATTATTCTATTCTTTACCACAAGGGAGAAGTCCTTGATACCACAGAATTCATTATAGTTCATCAGTGGAAACACAAATTTACCCCAAGGTCAGTTAGCTAGATTAGGTTTCACTACTCGTCCGATTACAGATACTCTGGGGGTTAGTCTGAGCTTTTACAACCACTGATCCCATTTTCCCTTATATTAGCGAACGTTACACTGTGCAATTAGACAGGATAGCCGAAAATTGTATCACAAATCTCTAAACCTAATCGAACTTTCGATAACAAGTTATTCAAATACCATTACCTCACCATATATCAACTAGCCACTCTGTAGCTACGATGACCTGTTAATTAGTGCAGATCTAGATGTACATTTTCTCTAATTATCACTCAACTGGAATGGGCTTATGAAATACATAATACTGAATAGATTAATGTTTTTGTAAAACATTTCTGCTCAGCCCAGTTAACTACTGCACAATCTTCAATAAAAAAACTACTTGGCCAACTCTAATCTTTATTTTTGCTTAAATGAATTCAATGTTCTTCTCACATTCCTAGCGGATAATTAAGCTAACTGCTAATCATATACTTCTTTAGAGAAGTATGCAAATTTGCAACTTATTTGGCATCATTAATGGAGAAAACAGCAATATTATACTCGTAAAAAATGGCGCTTTTATTTCCATATCAAAATATGTTATAAACATTCAAGTGTTGGCAGTTTCTTCCACCTCCTTCAATATCATTTGATGAACTTCAGAGATATTAGCGTCTTTCACATTAATCCACCGCCAAAGAGGAGTCTCCTTATTCCCATTAGCTCTTTTAGACTTCAGCTCCTCAGCCAGCCGTCTATAATTGTTCAGAACACGAGTCTGAAAGAGAGCGTTCTCGAAACGCTCCTCGCCAAAGCCTCCACGACTCTCTAGGTCGTCAATATGGTCTGGAAGAAGGCAAAGAACAATATCGGGTTGTGGGAGTTCTTCCTCACTTCTGAGGCACCAATCCCAGGATGGAGTGTGAGTGTGAACTTTAGAAGCGGTATAGACAATTCCAGAATAGCTGTAACGGTCCGCTACTACACAACGACCTGTTGCTAGGGCTTGCTCGATATCGGCTGCTCTTTCCCATCTAAAATAAGCATCACTATTCAAAAGCGGTGAAATGACAGAATCACAAAGAAAGATAACAAAAACAACAAGCGTCCTTTTATGATAGATTTAAGATTTCTCATACAGCTAATCAGAGCAAAATGAAAAGAAATTTGGATAATGTGAGTGAGACAATTATGGAATTATATAAGGACATGAGATAAATTAGGTGATAATGAGTGAACCAACGAGCATAGGTTAAATCTGGATAATAAAGGTGGCAGAAATCTAGTTCCATACCAGGGAGGTTCCATGATGCTTCCCTACCCAAGATGAGCGCTAGAGAGCATTTTCCTACATCACCTTGGGAGTTTGAATCAAAAAGGGGAAAAATGAATATGACAGAGACCGCTGCTAAAGAGGAGCTCGTGAACATTTTAAATTTAGAAGCAAATACTACCAAATCAGATACCATCGACTTGAACCAAAGTGCATTTCAAGAAAAGTAAACGCCAAAATAAGATGAAGTAATATAAAAAATTACCAATAATCACAATAATTTCGATATTAGGGAGAGTGCTAACATTGATATAGAAACATTTTGGAAAATGAGAGACTGTTCCAATGAAGATAAGCAGAAAATGCAGATCTAAACCATGCCAATAGACTATCACGTAGATGGAAGAGGTACGATAAAGTAAGTACTACTTAGATGAAAAGAAGAGATGAAGCTAAAAAGCCCTTGCTACGCTCTAATAACTTACTTAAATTTTGACCGAAGTAAACACTTTATTTATGGATGCAAACAGGTTTAAACACCATAAAAATAGAATAAAAGAGATAAAAAAAAGGCTTTAACATTGTTAGTAAAAATAAAAATTAACATTAACGAATACCTATTGGCAGTGAAGAGTAGATGCACGGCGTGTGGATTAATTTCAACTTTGCCGGAGAGATAATTACTTAGACTTTCTCCAATGGTAGTAGTACGATCAGGAAAACGGATAAGGTAGGTCTCATTTCCATAAATTGCACTTAGAGCATCAGCCAGAAGCTTGGCTTGAGTGGATTTTCCCACACGATCAGTGCCCTCGAGAACGATGAACACCGCTTTTCGAGAATTCATCTTAAATAAAAATTATAGTTTTATTAGAAATTAACACAGATATTCAGATACCAACTTTGGAAGTCTACACACTACCGTCATCCAACTTAAATTATCTAAATCGGGGCAAAGGTTATTTACTCTTAAAGTAGTTTAGTATAATACTTAATTTAATTGCAATATTCATACAATTACCACTGTTTTGTTTGATAAATCGGAGTTTTAAGGGATAAAATATTAGGTATTACAATCTATTACAAAGCTTCAGTTTATTTGCTATTATTACTGCTTCTCCATTCTAGGTAATAATTCAAATTGAAAATTGAATAATTATCTTCCATAATTATTTTAGAAGTGCACTACATGCTGAAAATGTATCTAAACTAATCCATTAAAGACAACCTTATTTAATTTTTTTAATAATCAGTGTTAATGCCCTTTTTCTGCCACTCTCCCTCGCGACGGACGATGTTACTTGAAATATATTCGTTGGCAGATAATGTGAAATTGCAATTATTAAAGGTATTATTTGAGTAAATTTTACATCACTTTTTTGTTTCCCTTTGACAATTGACTTCATTCTCAAAAGTGAGATGACTGACAATATTAAAGCACGGCTCGATATTGGTTATACTGTGACTCGGATCGGGGCCACAGAAGGAATAAGACAAATCACTTATGTCGTCAGATAAATTTATTGATAAAAAGTATAGTTTATACACAAACATCTCTACGTGAGACGTTGGTCATGTCTGATCGTCCATGTCTCCACGTGATGAATGATACCCGTGTAGGTTCCATGCGAGACGCCTGGGCTCCCGTAGATGATGCCGTCGAGATCATTTCGACTCAGATTCCTAAGCGTTGATTGACGTCCGCTGTTAAATGAAGGTTACATAAGGTGTAGCAAAATAGGTGCAACTAGATGTTTTCTTTAAGACCAGGATGAAAGCATACATACAGGATTAAAGAGGTCATACGCTTCAAATTCAAAAATATATACTGCTAAAATTGAGAAAATAATCTTTTCTCCAAAAAATTATTCTTATTAGTTGAAATCTTTATTTTCTACATTTTAATTTTCTTTTATTCTAACGGATTTATTTACATTACGATTGTAAATGGCGCATAACACAAATTGGATTAAAATTTGCAAAATCCATTTGGGATACATTATGTTGATTTAAACAAACCGAAATTCCCCTTGATACCTATTATAAGACAAAATATTTTCAATAAAATAGCATGCATTCGAGTGTTGAGAATTATGCATTAACAGAATTCCTTACCATTATGCGCGAATTCTGGTTTGGACGGAAATTTAATATTGATCACAAGTGAGTGTTTGAAGACAGGATTGTAAAGGGAGCAAACCGTCAATATTTTATAAATGCAGAACTAGGCGTATTCAATTACTACTCATAACAATACATAATATAACTAAAAATATAATGGTCGCAAGGTTTTATGGATGCCCATAAAACTACAAACCTGGAGAATGCAGACGCAATGTAGAGTTGCTTATTAAAATTATACGTTTAAATATCAAGAAAAACAAACTATGCATTTCGACAAGAGAAATAATAAAATTCCAGTATTACTATATAGAGAAACTACCTAAAAAAATACATTATTATCGATTAAATTTGCCAACTTCATAAAATAAACGCAGTACTTTTATTACAATATCGTTAAGGTCTCTCGTTAGTAAGTCGGTTTGATTTCTTGGAGCATTGCGTTTAGTAGCGTTGGTTATAGGATAAAGTCTAGTGCTTATATTGATACTATGAAATACTCTTCTGTTGTAACACTGATCGTAGAGTTTAAATATCAGTAGGAAAACGTGCCAAATGGTCGCCACAGAAACACATCCAGAGTATATGGCCCGTTATTAAGTGGAATTAATGAGACAAAATGAGGTAGGGATGAGTCAATTAAGGCAATAAGGCAATCAGAATACAAAATGCACAATTTTATTGAAAGTTCATGTATTCTGACCGTATTTCAAATGTCATGGTAGAAGGAAAAATCGTCTTTGTTGGTCATCGGCAGTAAAGCTTCCATCAGATTGCACAAAGCAAGCCGAAACTTTTTTGAACTCGTCATAAGATGGCATTTATGATGCGAAAACGCTAACTTTGCGAGTTGTGTGCTGAAAATTAGGTCAATTCATAAACACAAATCCTGATTGTATCATCCACCGAGTTGGATGAGTAAATGACACAAAGCAAATTCCCAATCGCAAGCATTAGTGTTCTAGGAACTTTGTAAAATTGAATAAACATGTGGGCATATAGAAGATTAATTTATCTTTAACAAAATTATCAACACTAATGAGTATATAATCAGCGTAGATAGGCTTGAATGTCTATCGGGTCTGTGAATAAACGAAAACATTCGATTTTGCCATACTGTTGAATTTCTATTTTCTATTCAATTTTAAAAAATCAATGTGCTGCCTGTGTGTTGGTGGCGCAGTGGTAAGCGTGCCCATCTGCCAAGTTAAAATTTGCTGGTTCGATGCCCGTCGGTGTACACCCAGTGAATGAAATGGCCAACTACACAGGTTGAGCTTGTCAAATATAGAAAGTGATGAACTTCGGGTCTCTCGCCAGGAAGGCTCCAAGATGCCATTCTTTACCCAAGATGAGTGTTGGAAAACGATTTCCTAAATAGGCTTGAGAATAACAGTGTTTCCTAGTCCTATGTTATATGCTGCAAAGTCTGAGTCTTGGACAAATGCAAATAATATAAAAAGTAATGAAATTGCGTTGAGGGATTAAAAATATTTGCACAGATGTCACCATGTCCAGCTGATAGTTCAGTTCAGTTTTCATTCAAATCCCTTAGCAATTATTAGGATGAATGTTCTTTTATTTCTGATAGAAGATGTTTACCTATGGAACTAAATAATAATCTTTTCTAAAACCGATTAAAATGAAAAGAAATTTGCAACAGTGGATTCCTTTTATTGATTGACATCAAATTTCACGAAGGTTTCTAAAGATGGATGTATAACACAAAAAGCAGACTTATGTATTAATTATAAAACTTTTGTAAAAATCACACTTTATCAAATGAAGTTGTGTTAAGCTCACTTTAAAGAATAGAATATAACAGATCTTGAATAATACATTCAATTTAAGTAATGTGCACTGCATACATGATATGAAAATAGTATTCCAATTTATGCGTCATTCGAGTGATAAATACTTCATATTTGAAATATCTCATTCCGTTATTATATATTTCATCAAATCTGTCCTATTCATACAATACCTATGCAATAGAAGTGGTCCCGCTTACCCTTCTTCCAATTCCTTAAAGCAACTCTCTGGTTTAATATTAGCGCAAAGGGATGAGTCGATAGAGTAACCGATTGAGCTAATATTGATTTTTTTAAATTGACACATTATCGTTTCCATAGATTTTTGCAGAGGATAATGAGTCCATTTATGCATTTAAGTAGAAAATCAAGTTATTATTATTTTAAGACCATTATTTCTAGTGTTCATCTTCAGTGAACAGACCTCATGGAGCCCTGCCAACTTAAAAAATTTAGCTCTCTCATACCTCCTATATGAAATCTATAGGATATGGAATACCATGTAAGATCAACTGCTTTCTCAACTATTTGAAGAAAAAATGAATTGAAGTGGCAAGATTGAAACTTCTTGAATAGAAAATACTGTTCAAGAGGTATTGGACGTCCGAGACAGGCACTTGATACACTCCAAAGGACGAATTGTGGAATCCGAATTTTGGAATGTTGACTATCCACTTAGTATACATAGTACAACTCGAGTCCAAAAATCATATAAAGCAGGACTTTTTGATATCTTGATATTGCCGTCGGTATCATCTTGACTCCCTTCTCTTTTCATTTGCTCAACTTACTATTTTTCGATTTCAATTGCTTTCCACAATTAAAAACTGTAATTTTTTTGCATTACTGTGGTAATAATTATTTTAAGAAAATGAATTTAACAAAAGGATACAGGGACTTCAGAATTTGATTTAGAGGAAAATATTTGTGAAATTAGGTGATCGTGCTTGGGAGAAATGCGATTTTTTTTCTAAGCTTTATTACTGTTTTTAAAGATGAACGTTCAAGATTAATGTTAATTTTACACCATAAAGGCAGTCTTCCTATTATTGTATGCTTGGAACAGGTCCGCAATATTCTTAATATACGCAGTTTAACTAGGAAAATAGCATCAGAAACTTGTATTTCAGCACTAACTTTGGAAGGGAAAAAAATTTTTTAATGACTAGCATAAGTAACCGTATTAAGACCAAGACTTCTATCCAATGCATACGTTTTACATCCGCGCATTGACAAGCTGGAGACATTATTAGAAGAAGAAGATCAGATCTGAGAGTTTTACTATTCGTCACTTCTGTCATTAAAGATATTCACATGTAAGAATAAGAATTATCTCCCCTTCTATGAATCTTATCAAATTAAAGATGCTCCTATAAGCTAAACGAGCAATATCTAAAATAAAAGAATGATTTTTCGCCGATAAAAAAATTATCTTGAAGTTTGAAGAAACCTCGCTATTGGTGAAGGTCGCTAGTGATATAATAATCATGGGAAATAAAATATTTTCGAATGTACTGAACTAAAATGTATCCTTTATTACAAATACCAACTTTAAGCATTTTTGTTCGGTATCTACTTAAAAGGCCCCAAATATGGAATATGAATGTCTTAAATAAAGGCAGCTGAAATTTTCAAAATTAATTTATTAATAGTTTGCTTTACATGTCAACATTAAAAATACAGAGTAATAATAACCTCTATGATTGAAATAGGTCAATCAATTTGAATATTTCTATGGGAATGATAATCAGTGACGTACAAGGGGTGAAAATCATATGATAGAAGGATTGTCAAAATATACACATTACTTGGTTTCAAGATTTTGTTTGAATTCGTGGGCATTTAGTGATGAGTTAATCTACCAACATTAAATAAGAACACAAATTATAAAATAGCCGTACCTGAGAATTGAATATTAGTAAATTTCTGCTTGTGGCATAAAGTGAAAAAAGAAGAAAAGAGGTGAATATAATGCATTTTTCATATAATCTGCAAAATTCCACTTCTAATGCTTCACATATCTTAAAATAAAATTTCACAATTGCCCCTCTTATAATTAATTTGAAATATCAATTAAGACCCTTTAGCCTTAATCTTCGTAAACGAAGGTATAATCTTTCAGATATATGAATGATAAATATGTTTAGTTGATGAAATAAAAATCAATCAATTCAATCAAAAAATAAATAAGTTACCTTATTTTGTGCCTTTAGTCTTGTTCTCTGAAATAGAAATGTTCTTTTAGCAAATAACTTTATGGTGCCATTTGTAATAGGCATAAACATAAAGCTTACTTTTGCAGTGGCTTTTGCTTTTCGATGTGGTGTATCTACTTTCTTGTTTTATTTCATACGGATTCTGGGGACTGGAAAGGTGGGAAAAAAGAATTTTAAATTTATTAATGGAATAAAAAAGTTCTGTAGTACGAAATTTTATTGAAAAACAGAACAAAATATAAAGATGATAATCGCAGGCAAAATTGTTTTATGTAAAATACTTTGAAAATGGATAAAAATTCTGAAAATCCGAGCTTAATTGTAATAAATTGAAATGTTTAAAAGCAATTTAATTTCACGTATTTTCGAAATTTGACATAATTCAATACAATTATAGCATAAACTTAATATTAAATAGTACTTAATAATATTTAAAATAAATTCTCAAAACCCTATATTATTTATAATAAATGAGTAAATAATTTTAAAATTACTTCACAATATATTTTGATTTATCACTCATAGTCATATTATTTTCCATTCTCAATATAATATCATTTAATTTTGTTGTTACGGCCTCCTCCTTGTTCGTTAAATTTGATCCATCGCTCATGATGCTGTCATCAATCAGAGTGCTGTCATTGTCGATACAAATACTTCCAACGACAGCATTCCTGTCCTCCTTGAACGGCTTTTTTAAGTTGACAGGCTCTATGAAGTAGGGAGCCATGGATTTCTTTTTGATAGAACTTTCCCTTACTCGAACATCTGGTTTAATAACGGGATTAATCCTATGGAGCTTAATACAATCAATGATAGGGACGGGTTCAACCTTGACTGCATATACTGAACCATTTGTGATAATCAGATCCGCCCTATAGTCCTTCTTAATTTCAAGTGGACTGTTCGCTGCATATTCTCCACTAGTTATTAAGGTCATCTTGGGAGGACTGGAAGATCTCTTGCCTCGATGAGTAGAAGAATGACTCTTGCGATGATGATGATGTTTATTGGATGATCTTCGATGGTCATCCCGATATTCATAGTGCTTGTCTTTAGATATGGGCATTGCAGCTGTACCTCAGTGTGGTTATTTTGAAATGCAATTTATGGCGACGCTTTTTTAAATGATGGCTCATTTTAGAGGTATAGCTAAGGTGCTCGCGTACAGGTAGGTGAGAAACTTGAAGGCCAATCAGAAATGCCAGAAATTTTTTCGTACTCTTAACAGAAAAGAATTTAAGTGTGTAAATTCTGACAAATCCCTTTTTGCTTTAGAGGAACGTCTTATGCTATTTTTTAATTATTTAATGATTGTTAAGTCATTTTAATCCAATTCTCATATTAAGTTTTAAAAGTCTAAGACTCTGGCAATAATTTGTTAAGCTTTTCTTTTTTTTCCATTTTTTGCAAGTGAATGCTTGTTTTAATGAATGAAACACGAAAATTCATATTGCTAAATAAAATTGGAGATCACGAATTCGATATCAACTGACGCAATTCAGTGAACAAGATGATTAACCATGTTAGTCGGGAAAAACCTGTAAAAAGAAATGACTGAACTGGAGCCTTCAGATAAAAGCTGCAAAACATCTTCGAAGTTCGCTTAACTTACGTGGGATGGAAATCAGCGGTTTTATAAATAAATGATTATTCAAAAGTGCGTTGTATGAGAGTCTTCTGTGTATTGCTTACTGAACGGAAAATAAATTGTTAAAAGGAGTCGGAAGAAGAGTCTTGAGGGTATAATAGTGTGAGGTGTGCCTGTGACTTAGTCAAACGAACTTGTACCAGGCAGGTTCATCCAGTGATCTGCCTGATCAAATATATTTGGTAAAAGTGGTCATGGGAGGGATGGGAAAATCCGGGTTTCCAATTGGGGAGACTCCATAAAATCTTGAGCCCTCGCCTAAGTTGAAAAAATCCATTAATATGGTCTTGAATTCACCTATGAGAGACCAATGTAGCGTAGAAAAAGAGCGTGGACTGGCCCCACGTATTTAAGGAATAAGTCATGAATTTTACATGACTTATCGCTACTAGAATGTCTTGATTTAAGTTTTTGGACAATTTGTCAATTAGCAAAACTACTATCGATCAACAGGATCTAACTATCAGGCAAAAGTTGGCTTGTCTATTAAATCCCCATCGGTCGTCAGACCCATCTTCCTTCTCAACTTCTTAATAGCCAAATATTCTCTCCCTAAACTTCCGGTCTTTAAACCATTCCAGTCGTCAATTCCTATGAATATGGAAGTGACTTCGGCTCTTCATCATACGGCATACAGCCATCTGCTTCTCCTCCTTCTAACTCCTACCGGCCAACTACTACTGTTAAGTCCTCCAGTGCGTTCTTCCTAACACCTTCTATCTCCAGTACCTCAACTGGCCTCCACTTTTGCATCCCCACTACTTTCTTTCTCCATGTTACTTCTCATTTTAGCAATATTCTGCTAAAACTGGTAACCGTCACGCACTATCTCGCAACAGTGGATTTATCTAAGAGTCCTACATTGGTGAGAAAATCGTGCTGGAAGTCAATGCAAGAGTGAGTTTTAGACTGGGCACCTAATCAAGTGTGCCTGACATTTTATTATTACAAGCTAAAATGAGTAATGTCCTGCCTTACGATGTTCTTTAGTTTTACCGTCAAAATAAAAAGTTGGAGTGCAGTGATGAGTCATTGTTTCCTCAAGATTTGAATTTAGCAGTGAGTGAAAATACACTCAAAAGATGATCCAAAGTTTTTATTTTTAGTATTAATAAACTAAGATATGTAAATTTATTAAGGAGACGGTTCTAAGTCTATTTGAAATTTAAAAGCTATCTCATAAAATTCTCAATTTATTAATTTTTGAACTATTTTAACAGGATTTGTTGAAAGGCAAAGAGACTAAAAGTTAAAGGTATAGGTAGAGCAAAAATTGTCTTGCGGTGGAGTTGAATTTTTTCTTTCTTAAATATTTGATTTTGATCATTTTGGTAAGAGCTTCCTTTACAAGAAATCTGAATGAAATATAGCATTCGTTTTTGCTGATGAAAGTTTTTCCTTATTACCCTTTCTAATCATTTATTTAGAACTAATCTTGAGTTAAATTTAATGAACTTTACTATGTTTAGAGTCCAGTCTCAACCACTTTCTTGTAGTTGTAAGAAAAATACAAAGCAAAGGCATGACCAACCATTCACTTAACTCAATTTATCAATAAGTACAGAATTAAGCGAGCATGAATTAACTCAAAATTGCAGAGAAAAATCATGGAACTCGAGATCCGAAAAATTTGAATGTTACAATATGAATTATATCCCTTGTAAGAAATGGGACAACTTGATATCCGCAGAATTCATATAAAATAAGACTAATGACGCCATGACTTCATTAAATTATCTCTTTTCGATGCCCTTTTGTTTCCATCTTTACACGTATATTTTACAATTTCGCGTGTTCAGAGCTATCATTTAATTAAAAATTGTAAAAGATTTGCGTATTACCAATTCTATTTTCGCCAATAGGAGAAGAAAGGGTTTACCTTGAAATGCACAAAATATTAAAGATTGGATTGTAAGGCTTATCCCATTTGCATAACAGCAGATTAGTCATTTACGATACTGCTTATATTCCCGCATGATATTCTGTTATTTTAAATCCCAGGTGATACGACATGGCTGAGACCAAATGTAATTATAAACTATTAAAGTTTAGATCATCAAGCAAAAAAACGCAATAGACGGCTTAGCAGTATTCATGGTATTCTATATGAAGTTTAAATGCATAAGAATTTTTCGCAGGTGCGAGTCAAATATGATATGACAAGATCAAACTGAGTACTTTCGACCTCTTTAAAAAACTACTGAGAAGGTCTTTGTCGCCTATGAGATAAAAGACTATCTAACCGATGACCCCGAGCATGAGCACTTACTTTTTAGTAATGTAAAGATGAGTTGTTCAAGTTATTAATTTTGTTGACTAAAATACAAAAGAGGAAGGTAGTGATGCATATTTACGCTCGAGATAGGGTTCAACGACAATAAACGTATAATCCATACAAAATAAAATACCAAAAAAGTCATTATTTTTGCTATTCGCTGAAAAGGCTCTTTATTTTATAAAAAGATTTATTAACGCAATTAAATACGTAGGATATATACAAAGGAAATATGCACGAGAATAATTTTAGAACGGTGGCAATAATCGATGGGTAATGTAATAAGACGTGGAATTGATTCCTTGGCTCGTCTGCTGACACAGACTCCATCAAAGCACTTCGCTCTGTGCATTCGACCTTATCATGTTTTATAAAACCTAAAATAATTGAATAAAGTGCTATAATAGATTTGATGATTATAACGATTTTAGAATTTCTGACAAATATTTGAGAAACCTGTCGGTAATTATGATACTGATAATTTTCCTTTTGCTTACTGAAGATAAAAATAAAAAAGAATTTATTTTATACATATATATGTATTCAGTATGAGAAAAACATTACTATAGTGATAAATCCGCGTTCTACGTATTTCGTGGAACAGAAATGATTGATATACTTCAAATCCGGATTCTCTGATTTGGTGCAAAATTTCATATTAATCGAAATCCCAGAGAAAAATGTGAAAAGAAGTTGGAATATTATTAAAATAAGAATCGTCTATTTAAATTGGGCTTATTACAGCAGTGAACCTAATGGCTTCAGTCTATGGTTCCATTCTAATTATCATACATATTAAATATAGCAAGGATATCGATCCTTTGAAAATGACAAAAATAAGCAACAACTTTATTTACCCCATTTAAACAAGTGGTTGATTTGAATAGAAAATACATAGCTTTTAACAAAAATTTACAGAGAGAAGGCAAAAGCAAACCAGGGGACTTCGGCGACTTAATCAAAATTTCTGCATAGGTTCTGTTGCAGTTAGGACCAATTTCCTGAAAAATTCATACTTTAAGATCCTTGAGAGCCGATGAAGATTGTGGTTGATGATGATTTTCAATACCAAAGGCTTGTATTCATCTGCGTTTTCTTAAGCTCTTTGTGTTTCAATTTGCCTGACTGCAGAATTAACCACGTTTAAGGGATAAGGTAATGGCCTCACTTCTATTTTTGGGGTTCCAAAGCTTTAAGTGGATAAATGGCCAAGATATTGACGGTGATAATCACGATCACTCGTTGTTTTTTAGTTACATCCTGCACTAAACTACACGAAATGATTCATGTCGTTTAAAAAAAGCAAATATAGATTTTAAAACAAATAGGTATTTTCTAGAACAATCTTTTATCCATTATTTGTTGAGACGCACCCAATTTGCTTAAATGGTAATATGAATGATTTATAAAATCTTTGAATTAAGGTAATATTATCCGGCGCTTTCTATTGTAATATGAATACACGTGTTATCTCTAAATTATATAGCTATGGATTGACTCAATGTGGTATACACTTAAATCTGTCGTAAAAGAATTGACATAAAGAAGTACAGGACCTCATTTGCTGATATGCGGCGTTTCTAGTCCATTTCATGCTATTAAAATGTGAATATTATGACATCTTTCAGCATATCAGTACTTTTGTCTTGTTAAGGTTTGATGATAAATTGTACTTAAAAACAATGTCAAATTTTGAAAACCAGTGCCCCATTTCTTAAACCCATGGCAGGGCACCAAACTGATTGTGGTCACAATTTAAATCTATAATAATGAGGGAGACAAGTAGAAATGAATTAGCTATGAGCATGAAGATAATGAGGCATTTGTGTCACAGTGGAGTTTTTGTGGTGTAACTTTGGATGAACAGAAGGGATTATATAAAATTTGGATTGTAGACAACCTAGTCGGAGTAAATTGGCTCTAGAATTCCGTCAAGCTGACTCAGTGACTGATAACGCCGAAGATCTAGTCTTGGTGTAATTTAATATTACATAAAAGTAGGACAGAAAAGATCGCATTTTGTTAACTAGCCTTAACATAGCTTATACAAATAAACGCAAAAAATTTGGCATCCATTATAAAACTCGACCCGACGGTCTTCAAAAATAAATCTTCAACCAAACCAAGTGAGCCAAAGAAGTCTCCAGGGCAAAGAGAGGCTAATAAATTCGAATAATAATTCTTTGACTATTCGGTACCAAAGGTATAATTCCCTAATTCTCTCTCCCTTTCAATATCTGTAGAATTATCGTTGATAAATTTCTCCTTTTTTTTACTTATTCCTTTGTACCTATTATGAATAAATGAACTTATAGGGATATTGAGAAACAGAAACCCTACGAATTATTTTTAGTGTAAACTTTAATTGTAAGTATCCTCTTTGGTAAAATGTTAATGTCCATCAAAATATAATACTGGGAAGTATTCTGCACCATTTGAGCATAAAATGATATTTGATTATCGCTTCTCAATATGAAAGTAATTTCATTCTTCACAGCTCCTGACATTTATTAGTCTTGAAAATAATAGGTCCCATTAATTGGAGCCTCGTATATGTTATATCTTTTGCTGAGAGATTTTGTGATAAAATCAGTAAAGTTACACCCTGACACCACTAGATGCGGTATTTTTTGAGAAAAGCAAGTCAAAATTACAAATTATTGCATTACCATTGTTATAACGTAACAAACTAGAAGTCCTGGTGGTAATCTCGCAGAGCCAACAATCTAGAAAACTCAGTAATATAGCAGCTTAACGGAGAAGCTAATAACCCACGGCAGAGCAAAAGACACGTTATAGTCAACACGCGTGTATTAACGAAACTCACTCTCAATCAGTATCGACTTAAACAAATAAGCATAATTATCAAGTGCCATTTACCAGTGGGGAAATAAGGAAAGAAATTACATTTTTATTCATAAAAGAAATATTGGAAGCGAGGGAAAATAAATATCATTTCTTCTAACATCTCCCTTCTTAGGCAAACCACCCGTAGGTCTTCGAGGACGCATCGACCTGGAGATGAGAAGGTTTTATTCTTGTTCGAGCTGTACGCGATGGAATCGTAATCTGATCTATAACATGAGATCTTAGTGGAAGAACATGAGTCAGATTAAACGTATCAAGTAATGAATATAAAGAAAGATAACGCTTATCAGAAGTGGGTTCCGCCAGTCTTCGTCAGAGTTGATTATGATGGCGGATCCACCTGTCCTTATCAACCTCAACATCATAAATCAAACTCCCATGCCTTTTCGTGATAATCGTAGCTGTCCACTGGCGACTTAGTCGATACTCACGAGCATACACTTGGGTGTTAACAACAAACCAGTTTTTCTTACTCCCCTTCTTCCTGTCCGGCAGAGTTTTCTTTGGTAGGATCGCTTAGTGCACCGTTCTCAACTTTCGAACCATTAACACCTCGGTCAGGGATTTCTCTCTGTATCCGAGCATGAAATTCTGCAATACCTCTCCTTTCGCCTTTTGTAAGCCTCTCTTTAGCGTGTCGACGAATCTTTCTGTCCGTCCATTCGACTGGGGGTGGTATGGAGGAGTTCTGATGTGTTCGATTGATCGTTGCTCACAGAACTTCTTAAAATCGACTGATGTGAATTGTGTCCCATTATCTGAAATTAAAGTCTTTGACGATCCGTGTGTCGAGAGGATTCGATCCAATGCTCCACGGGGTTTCCGTTTGTGACCGTAGTACAGGTTATTTGCGAATGGGTTCTTTGCCGCTTGCTGGAATTTGT
>CAADRB010000010.1:3997873-4016243 GCA_900708905.1 Hymenolepis diminuta
TCCGGCTTATTCCAGGATGGCGTGAATGAAGTTGTCGTAGTACCTTATTTATAAGGGCAGAAGGAACGATTACTTTATCCAAAAACACTAAACAAGAGTCTACTACCATAATTGAATCTCGCCGACAGTAAAGTTTAAGGAGATCGCCTTTAGGTGGGACCGCATGTTTCTTCGTTTCCTTTCGTATATCCTCCGCTGATATCGAAGTGTTTCGAATCGACTCCGCCAGTATATGCTGCACACCTCTTTCAACCGACACAAACACAACCACTGTTTCTTCATTTTCTGCACGCTGATTTTGATGAAGCGAGATAGACCGTCAGCTTGGCCAAAATCATCTGATACTTGATGTCATAGTCATAACCCATTAACATGAGTGCCCACTATTGAAGAAGATTTGCAGAGTGCACTGGAACTCCTTTTCTCAGACCAAATATGGACAACAGTGGCTTGTATTTCGTTAAGAGTGTAAAACCTCTGCCATATATATACTAATGGAATTTTTTACTGCATATATAATGGCCAGTGCCTTCTTTTCAATTTGTCCATAGTTCTTTTCTGCCGGTGTGAGAGTACGGGATATATGGGTGATCGGTGTGATAGATAATTACCCCGGTTCCGTAACCGGACGTGTCACTTGCGAGGACCATGGGCGAACTTAGATCACAGTGAGTCAGCAGCAGCTCCCAATTTAAAATCGACTTTAATTTTTCAAACGCCTTTTCGTATGCAGGTGACCATTCCCACGGCGTGTCCTTGTGCAGAAGTTGACTAAGAAAACTTGTATGTTCATGTAAAGCAGGTAAGAAAGAATTATGATAAGATATTAACTCAAGAAAAGAACGAAATGACCTCAAATTTTATTACGGGCAAGAATCTCGGCAATAGCTCGAGGTTCATCGGGATTGGGACGGCGGCAAGGTGAATCAAAAATGGAACCAAGAAATTTAACAAAAGTTAGGAAAGACTGGCATTTATCAGCCCGAACCATATTTTTCGATATGCTTGAGGAGTTTTCCGATGCGGCCTTGAAATTCCTTCTCTGATTCTCAAACTACGATGATGACGTCCAAGTAAGCTGCCATACCCACTAGGCCCGATATCATGTTGTCCATTATGTGCTGAAAAATTGCTGGGGCTGTCTTGCTTCTGAAAGACAGTCTCGTATACTGAAAGAGCCTCCGATGAGTGTTAATCGTCAGAAGCTCACGACGCTCTGGTTCTACTTCCACTTGAAGGTAGGCATCCGAGATGTACTTTTTCGCGAAGAACATTCCACCATTCAGGATCGTGAAAAGTGTCCGTTAAGGGTAGTGGATGGTGATTATCCTCCAACGAAGAGTTAAGTCCCGTAGAGAAATATGCTCAGATACGTGTCGACTCATTCCCAATACACTCATCTGTTCTAAACGTACCAACTTGTCCTCGACCACTTTCATTGCTTCAGTGGGCAGTGGTCTTTTCGGACGGAACACACAATTTGCTCCTGGTTATAGAAATAATCCGGCGGTATTTTGTGCGCACTTTCACAAGGTGTCCTCAAATTCGGTTGCGAATGGCTTCATCATCTCTTTTTTTGCACTTGTGGGCAGGTTACACTTCGCACTTTCGACTCGAGGACGTTGAACATGCCAGTCAAATCCAACCTGAGGAGGTTGATATCGTGATCAGCCACATAACATACAGTGACGGTGGTTTTTCCTTTGAAGGTTGTTTCGCATTTCATCGCTCTCGACAATGGCACTGCATCACCTGAGGCACTAGATATTTCAAAAGGGTATCTAGCTTGGAGCTGCCAAGAGTTTTCCACGCCTCACCTGAAACTATGGTGATGTCTGATCTGGTGTCAACCTGCAACTTAATATGTCTTCCATTAATGCAAAAGGTTACATAGCGGCGCCCACTTACATTAACCTGCATAGTGAATAGTATGCCATGTGCTTGGCGATGTTGATTCTGATAGCAACCTCTCCTGCGGCCTATATACGGTCGGCGATGACTGCTCTGACAGAATCCTTCCTAGCGTCCATACGAATTGTAGTCCTGACACTGATGTTTATAAAAAGGACAGCCTGTATGAAAGTGAAAATCGACACAAAATCGGCACCTTGGTTTATTATTATTCGGATATGTGTGCTGTCTCTGAAGATGCGGCTGCAGCGTCGGGTTATCTTCGAACGATCGGTCAATTTCAGATTTCTTGATTTGACATGCTCGAGCTTCATTGCCTTTAAGCATACTCGACTCGGCAATGAGGCCCTGAAAGTTGTTGTATACATCCACTAGTTGATGTAACCTAAAAGAGACAACAATTTCAGGCGAATTTGAGCATGACACGGCGAACGAAGACCTTGCATGAATGCAAGGCATCTGAACTGATCCTCCTTTAGCGACCCATATGAGAATGCATTAAAAATTCCACTTACAACGGCTGTACACTTGCGAATAACTTTATCTCCGCATATAGTCAAATTCAGACACTTATAACGCCTATTGAAAAGAAAGATATTGTCGTCTCTTCAAATGTGAAATCCTTCGGCGAGAGTGGTAGATGATAAGCCAGATAGAGGTCGTGTTAATCCTCGTTTCGTTTGGTAGTCGTGTCATTCGATTTTCGTAAACGTCTCGATTGCGAACGTACCACGTCGTAAATATTTCACCTACAGAGGGTTCATAGTGGAACGCACCAACATCCTTTATGTAGTCTTAATGGGTCTTATCGGGTTTCGATAAATTCATTTATTTCATGATGCATTGGACAATAGCCCCACTTTTTGCAGTTTCGATTGAGTCCATCACTGCGTCGGAACTTTTTTATAACGTACCTAACTGGAAGTTCCGGCAGTAATCTCTGGGGATGTATTCATGAAACTCACTCTCAATCGGTATCGGCTTAAACAAAGAAGTATAATTATCATGTATCATTTATCAGTGAGGAAATAAGGAAAGATATTACATTTTTATTCGTATAAGAAATATACTAGGCGGGGAGAACAATTATCATTTCTTCTAACAGCCATATGAAAGCCTTTTATTTGACCAATCTGATCATTAAATTAAAAAAAGTTTATAGCAGATTGACTTTTCTCCCAATCTTCATTTCCTAAATATTCCTATCTTATCGAATTTTTTCTATGTTAAATTGTAATTTTTTATTTTAGTAATGCCACCTAATTACCCACTCGCCATGGCAATTGAGGTACCCAGTCAATGAGAGTTCTCATTTTTCACTTTTCCAAATTTGTTTATTTGAGTAAGGACTCACTAAAACCATTATCATCGTTCTTACACAAGGGAATGACTTAGTGGCTTTAAGCCCAGTTAGCTCCTACCTTTTATATGAGATATTTTGGGTTAAAAACTGTTTTTTTTTCAAGTAAGTGTCTAGACAGGAGATAACTGCTTCAAAGACTGGGACTAAATGGAATGAAAATAGTTTGAAGTTCTTTATTATTTCCAACCCAGACAGTTAAAATTTTTTCCCCTCACCCACATTATATGATCAAAACTTGGCAGGCCTACTAACTGATAAAACTTGAAGGACTTGTATTTCATAAATTTATCCATTGTCGTAATTAAGTTGGGTTAATCTTGTACTAACTGCAAATCTCAGCTTTTATTTACCTATTTCTAGTTCTATAACCTAAAAGATGAGAATGACACGATCGTCCAATCCTTTGATCTAGATTTAGGTTTTTTGTGTTATTATATGAATTAAAACAGATTTTGTGGCATGATCTTTGCAAGCAGACATCTGGCGCATTTTTACCCAATCATTTTCAAGACTCAGTCCAAGTGCCCTTAACATTATCTTAAGACTTGAAAATTTTAAAAACTGAGAGGGAACGATAAAAATTAATGCATAAAAATATAAATATAGACCCTAAGGTTTTTAAGTAGGATATCCCCTATCCCCTTTCCTGTAAATGTTTTATTGATAGCTATATATCTCTCATATTTTATTCGTGTCGGTTACATGAACTTTTGATTAAAATGACTAAATGATAAAATACCACCTGGCATCTTTCCATAATTTAGGGCACCATTATTGGTAAAAATATATTTCAGTCAATTTTCCAAGGAGATAATAGTACCAGTCGCATATTTTATCAACATTTCTATTTAATGCACGAACTTCAGTATAGTATATGCCTTGAATTTAAGTCGTAATGATCGCCAAATAATACTAAATCAACTGAAGCACATCCCAACCGTCATATTTTCAGTGTCGCTAATTATCAACCCGTTCTAATTGAATGCCAATGAATTTTTAGGATAGACATATTTTGTATAATTGAATAAGGTAACAAGATGACAGCTTTAATTGTCAAAATAGGTGAGCGTTTGTGAGTTAATATAAGGATAAAATAAGGCCTCAGAGTTTTAATATTCAAGTCGGTAGTGTGACTGAAATAGTTCTGATTCATAACAATCCTATTGAATATTCAAGTACCGAACACTTTTTTCCTTATTTATATGCAGCATTGCAATCAAAGAATATGTATTTGAAAGTCAAATGTCGCAGTTTCAATACTCACCGTTGCCTATCATCAAGGAAGGAATGTCGGAAAGCAAAATTTCCCTTTTCATAACTCAAAGACGCAGATAAATACTTTTCATTAATTTACTTAAATTTTAACCTTCATTCCTCTGGTTCCTACTTTTGTCCGAAATACTTTATGTTACCCACGCACCCGTGGGTTGCTAAGGTGCCTGAGATAAATCTGTCTGAAGGCTTTGGATGTGATTATGAACAACTTTAAACGACGTGTACTAGTTTTAGTTGCATTTTAGTTGATTTTATAGAGCTTTAACTTACCTCTTCAACCCATCTTTCAAATGCGTATAAGCTTGCATTTGTCATATAGGCAACGTGAGTATTAAACACAAACCCGACTATGTAAATCAATTACCTAAAACCATTGAGGTATTTAAGACGATGGGAAGCCAATCATAACGAGAATTGGGTAAGCAAAGTCTCGTTTCTTGTAGATTTCCAACGCGAGGAATGAATTATTTTGTAATTAGAAATTAGTTAAAAAATAAGAAGGGGATCTTGTGTAAATTATTAATTAACCGTCTTTTCTCGTTCTTAGCGAATATAGCCAGATCATATAATTTAGGTCGCGTTTTGGTAAGGTAGTAGCCAAGGTTACTGGGTGACTGTGACTCTTTTCATCAAATATTTTCCGTTCTATAGAGTAAAAATATGATGCGTGATACACCAGCTTCGATAACTTCCAATCCCATCCGGGAAAATACTTCAGCATTGGTCTCGAACAGTGATTAAAAAACGTATGTTTGCCAGAAAAAGTCTTCTGGCTTAATGCCGAAGACTTTCAAATTCGTACTTATTGGAGTAGATTCCAATGTGCATAAACATTAATGACATAAAGGGTTATAATGATAGGGCGGGGAAGGAAGGTATTTATAATTATCTGGAAATAAATTTTATCAACCTGATCCCTCCGTCAAAATTGATCAAGAATAATTATACTAAATAATATTGATGGTAAATTGATATAAGAGAATCTAAACACTCTTGTAACAATTCCAACGTGCATTTTAAGAAGAAAGATAATCTGAATACATTTTGACGTTTTTTAAAAAATTCCATGGTATTTTCCTTTTTTTCAAATAAATTTTTGATTAATGTTTATAGCATCTATCCATCTTCTATGCATCATGATCGAATCATATTCTTAACAGTTGGGAGATTTGAAGCCGTCAAGTAATCATATGGTTTTATATACCATTCCAAATATCGAAGTAGTTTCACTAATTACACTTTTTATTCCCACGGAAAGATTTCATCCACTTCAAATAGAACAGAATTTTACTCAAAACTTGAGAAAAATGCTAAAGCACATCGTATTCCAAATTGACAGCACATCACTTACGCTGAACAAAAAAGTTATTCAATTAGGAAATTTAGAACGCTCTGAAAGACTACGTGAAGCATTTGGAATATTTGGCTTGCATGAAATATGAAACCGGGAATTTAGTACTTTTTTTGTAAAAAATTAAAATATGTATTGAATTTTTAGTAAATTTTGCGCAAATCTTAGAATTTCCATATCATCAGTATTTATCAAAAGCGGTCTAAAAAGAACTAATCAGCTATACCATTGTGTATCTTCTAAATATTTTCACATGAAATAAATGACATCAGATTCGCACGCATTTTAGCTGCCTTATCGAATTTTCATTGTTCGGGCAGACTTTTCTAAGTTACTTTCATTTTAATTCGTTCGAACAGAATAAATATGCTTTTCTAAATCTTGAAACTTTGGTTCATGCATTACAAAATCTTACAAAACATGATGAATTAAACATTAGTGAGTTTTACTGCTCTTTAATCATTGTAGGTCGCAAACAAAAAAATATCTCTTTATCAGAACCTCTTGGACATTTAATTATATAAATTCGTTTCATTAATTTTTTGAACAGTTAAATCTTCAGTTGCGTCATTTTAAACAATTCCAGATCAGCGGATTATCAGATTCCTTAGATAAAGAGAAGAGTTAAAAAATATTTCGCGTGAAAGAAATTATCATCTAACCCAAAAAAGTCTAAATATCCTTACATCCTCAACAAAAAATTAAAAAAATTTCATTTATACTTTCAGAATCTTAGGTGGACACGTGGAAAATGAAAATTCTAGGTCACGAGGACAAAGAATTCTACTTCTACTTCAGCATTTTGCATGTGGTTCTTTAGACTTGGAGCATTTTTAATTCTTTTAAGGTCTAAAGATATCGTACTTGCTCTCCAGCCTCCACCTTGAACGACGCATCACTCTTATCGTATAATTTATTCTATTAATAAAGCAGTCGTCTTTTTTAGCATCAGACTATCTTAGAATTACTTTCACAAACCAATTCCTATGTATTTTTACGAAATTATTACTTAAAATACTGAAGTATTTTAAGCTCTTGATGTGTTTATATGCAGAATAACTCATATGCGACTAAATAGAAATGCTTATCTTAACCAAAATGTATTGAATCATCATCCATAAGAGCCTCAGATATGGGGCTAGAGATTTGTCTTTCAAGTCAGTCCCACAATTGAACTTTTGAAGTTATGCTGCTTTGAAAAGGTTTAAATCATACCTTATAGATATTGGAATATCTAGAGTATCAAGAGATCATTGAATTACTGAACTAATATGAGGTCTGCTATATTAAAACTAGTATGGGAGTATATACCTTTTGCTGAGCAGTTCA
This sequence comes from Hymenolepis diminuta, assembly GCA_900708905.1. Classification (NCBI taxonomy): domain Eukaryota; kingdom Metazoa; phylum Platyhelminthes; class Cestoda; order Cyclophyllidea; family Hymenolepididae; genus Hymenolepis; species Hymenolepis diminuta. The sequence continues at coordinate 4,005,103 of CAADRB010000010.1, forward strand.
TGAGACAAATCATTAAATTTGATTCTGGAAGAAGAATCAGTGAAATTTTAATAAGGTAAGTATTGTATAATCCGAATGCAAAATCCTGTATAGCAAGATTCTTTATATGGTCTGACTTGATTCTCAATTTCTACCCGATCGCTTCCCCTTTACCTTTATTAGACTATTTTGTCCTTACCTAGGTTCTGGTCCTTTCCCAAGATAAAAATCTAAGTATTGTCTTGTCATATGTTTAAATAACGCAGAGAGTGTACCTACTATCTTATAAGTTCATATATTTATATACTCGTTATCAGAAAAAAACAAATAGTAGAGACAGATAGGAATTTCACTGTGATAATACATTTCCATTCGCGAAATGGGATGTGCGCCTAATGTTTACATGAACATTCATTAGGTTATTTAGAACCGTGATGAAGTAACACTCGCTATATTTGGGGCGGTTTCTCGAATTTTGTATTCTTTCTTACATTTATGACACTGAGTATATCCTGGGGACTCTAATTTGCTTAAGATTTTTTAAAACCCCGTGAAACTGAAGCCCTCCCCCCACCCGCGAACAGTCCTTTTTGTACCCTAATTGCATAGATGAGTACAGTTATTCTTAGGTCTTTTAACTTCAGCGCACAATGGGGCTGGCAATTTGGTAGCATGGGTGGGTGGATGTGTAACCGTCTGAGAAGCTTAGTCAGGGAGAATCCGAGAAATAGTGAAAGTCTTAAAAAACCCGTTCTATGCGAATCCACTCTATTTTTCGCGATTGCCAAACTTAGTGAGGCATGAATCCCATATAAGTACTATTTTATCATATAATCCATCATCCAGAACTATGCATATTTTTTACCTAAAAGATTGCTAAATTTAAAAATTTGCCATAAAATTCACCTCTTAAAATAATTTTACTATCAAAAGAGGTAAATAGTGGTATCTATGATTGAATTTGGAACTTTAAAATTATTTTTATGTCATAAAAAATTGATGGAAAGAAATCATTAGTTTATATAATAAACCTCCTTTCTCTCTAGGTTACCTAAATTTAATAATACTATCCATTAATTTTTAATTGAGTTTAAACTAATAAAATTTAATGATTAAGCAAGAGAACGCAAATATGTAACATTTCATGGAGTTACAAATGTGTTTTCTAAATTATAACTAAATAAATGATTTTTAATGGAGAATGCTAAACAAAAGAGCATGTGAAATTAAAATCTATATATAATGGAATTGACGTTTTTGAAGAAGGAGAAGAAAGGCAAATCAGATGAAAAGTGACACATTCTTAAATTTATAATAAGTAAATAAATCTAATTTTACATCGATTCCTAATTTCAAAGACGACATCTCAACCAGTAAACTTCTCAAGTCCTTTCGGAGGGTGCTCACAACACTGGTATCCATGAGCCACTCTTATGAGACACTCGCGTTTTACCACCGCTCTGATTGTGCCAAATTAACCAGTGTGGTTGGATATTCACGTTATTGTGTTTGCATCGATGAGTATTTCACATGGACCGCGGTGTCAGTGACACACAGTCGAACTGTTAGACACATTTTTACGTTATACTGTTCGGATGGGGTCGAATCGGAATGCATCAGATACTTATTTTTAGAAGTCAATCATTCAAAATAGTTCAAATTTTATGCCATTCTAAGAGAATCTTTCAAAATTGAATATCTTCCTGCTTGCTTCAAGGGACAAATGCCTAGTGCAAATGTAAGGAAACAAAGGTTTTTAAACACTAACAATATAGATGAAATAGCGAAAGAGATAGAAAAAGAGAAGAAAGAGTGTGCGAATTGAGACAGAGTTCACCTGAGCTAACCTAACAGCCAAAATTACCAGTTTTCATAGTTATATTGTAACGCTATTTAATTTTTAACATTAATATCAGAAGTCAATTGGAATTCCTTAGTAATTTTATTATTTATATTTAATTTAAAATAAACATCATTGTAGACGGGTGATTTAGCCGTGTGGAGTTCACAACGCTAACAAGGCTGATTGAATCACGTGCGCTAGAGCTCACCACGGGAAGTGCGAACATGTAACCGGTCGCGTTGAGATCAAGCGCGGCCGTGTGTGCAGAGACGTCCCCAACCAATCAGCAATCAGGATCCCTGCAGCCCAGCATGGTTTTGTATTTAAGACTAAGCTTTCATAAAAAAGCAACGAAGTGGTCAAGAAACCCTCTCCACTCAGCATCTTACCGGTTCTTACCATTTTGAGCATAGCTTAGCTAATTTGAGAGTGAATTGATAATAGAGGACTCTACCAGAGGCTATTTGGACTGCTAGGAGGATTACTTAGGTGTAGCAAAAGACTTATTGGTGTAGCATCCGCTACAGCTGCCTTCAACGACTGATGAACTATAATTTCCGTTGGTTTGCCAGCATAACAACTCTGAGTCTTTGAGTTAAGCACTTTTATAGAGAGAAACAATGCAAATTTATAATTCTTTTTGGGTTCGAGTATATTAAAATTGTGATATTGTGAATCAGGTGGGATGAAAACTGAATCCTAGCCATTTCCATCTGGATATAGCAAGTGATGGTTCATGAATTTTTCTTCTCTCATTTCTAAATGATTCCAAGTCAACCTCAGTGTATTTCTTTTATCAATATGGATATCGAAATTTGAGGGCTCTGATGTATCAAAAAATTAAACTAGAATTATAGTCTAAAGCTTTTGTCATTACTGTTTTACGTGACGAATATAGCATATGATTTTAATATGGTAAGTATTCCAGTGGGCATTCTATTTGGATTACTTCTGTTATAATAAACTTCAAGAAAGGATTTCTAGGAGGTGCCAAAAAATAAATCATTTACTTTTCCTTCTTGAGCATCCTTTGGCAACGCTTTTCATAGTCTTAGAAATATTCAATACTAGTCAAGGGCTTTGCAACAAGGGCAAACCGTCCAATATTGTTCAAGGGGATGTATTTGACTTAAAATGGAAGGTCGTGTCAGTAGTATTAATTAATATTTTTACCTGTGCTTTTCCTATGAGAACATCAGGAGAATGTTGTGTTTACACCCTCTTTGTAACGTGCTGAGCTGTAATAAATACACCTAAGAATTACTTACTTGCAGTCATTTGATCAAAATGAGGCTCTATATATGCCTAGATTCGAGTCAAAAGATCACCCAAATTAGGTTGTAATGTCAATGGTCAAACAATGTAGGACAGTCATCCAATAGGCAACTCACCGCTTAACGCTTCAAAATTCATTGGAGATCAACTCCTTACCTACGATCTCAGTGGTATTTGACCATCTGTTTAATTTTGATGGCCAGACTTACCACTTCAATTCATTTCTTCTTTCAAAGGCCAAAAAGCAATGTTTTTAAGCATTATTTGACACACTTCCTGATATTTAAGGTTGCAAGTATTCAGAAACCCCTTTTATTATACGATCAGTCAGACCCTAAATATCCCTTTTTGTATGAGTGATTTAATTTTTACTTACCTTATATTTAAAGGTTGTTAAAGATGCAAAAAAGTTACACTTGAACCTATAAAGAAATGCATAATTACTAGCATCCTATAAAATATGCGCTTAGATTAAGTTGCCAGCCGTCCAAGTTGATTCTAAGTGCAAATGCAGGTCGCAGCGAGACAGGAGCTAATAAGATAGAGATGATGCTATGATTAAGGCTAGATATGAGTAAATAAGAGCAAAACTTTGTGTAATATGACGAGAATGATAAAAATAATCCCTCAGTTGGATAAGACTTTCCACAAAAAGGTAAAAAAATAGATGAACAAGATAAAAATTGTTAGGCTAAGAAAGAGGTTTAAAAAATCCATAATGAGAGCACACAGAGTGTTCTTCAATGTGTTCATTTTGAAGTAAATTTTAGAATACATTCAAATAGAATTTGATAATTCTCTTTATGCAACCAATTACAGACTCCTAGATGCGTGGGTGTCCAGGTTTTCCATCAGTCACGGATATAGAAAGCTAAGCATTTTATAATTAAAAATTCACCATTTTTGCTCAATAGTCTTTGCATTGAGATGTTTACTACTGTGTTCACTGCAATATTTATTGATAATTTCAACGTTGTGACTACAATTCACGTACAGTAGTTTACCTTTTTTCTAAACTCTCTCTTCGATATAATCAACAATCGCTTTTATCTGATTATTCGAAATTTTCATATCTAATTCTTTGCTTTTACACTAAACCCATCCGAAAAAATTGTATATATTTATCGATCGAATTTTGCTCAAGTTCTGCTTTTATTTCTTTTAAAATTACCTTCTACCGAAAGTTATTATTTTAGCCACAAAAGAATTTAATACCACATGGAGCAGTTTAGAGCATTAAATGAGCATGCGTCATGTGCTTGTGGGATAACAAGGACATAAAATAGACCTTTTTAAGAGTGAATTTTGCAACTCCAACATTGCAGCGTACAATTCAATTGACCTTATATTTGTTAGCAATTTATGGAGTATATCTATCGCCACTTGGGGTATATTTTGAATAAAATAAACTGGTCCGATTTAATTTAGGAATCCTTTAGGCAATTCGCCTCTCGATTCTCGTGTCTTGTGTTGTGTTTTCGGTAAGAAGCCACAGGCTCATGTGCGATCAGCCTTTTTGTCTAAAATGTATGCAAACAGGAATACCGATTTAGAAGATTAAGACAAAATAAAAAAATCATCATGCCTGATGAATACTTTACATTAACATATACGCATTTTGCTTTAATATTGCGGTTGTACCTTTTCAGCTATCAAATTTTGTGAGTACTGGCCCTTATCACCAAATGCCGCTAGTTCCGTCACCACCAATTAGATAGCGGATAACAACAAGCAGCTAAAGATAGACTAACATTTGTTGCCTCCTCTCATGATCACTTTATTTTGAACGTCCTGAAGTCTTCATTTGCTAAGTACTGTCGTTCCTATTCTGAATAATTCGATGTGATTTTTCGTCTTTGCCTGCCTCAACAAATGAAGTTCTCGTAGGTAGTATGTTCTCATCCACAGAAAAAAATATTTTATCTTTGGAACTTTTGTGTCATTGTGACAGCTGGATCCTCGTTACCGGGATTTAGAGGAGTTCCGTCATTGTTCTTTGTTTAAAATGTCTGATATATTTGAATTTCTATTCAATTTTACCTAAAAAAGAGTGCTTGACAAGTAACTGTTGCAAGTAACAAAATTGCAAACAGTGAATGCAACTAAAGAAAAATTCATTAAAAATTCATTATAATTTTTATTTTATTGTATTCACAAGTTTATTTTATCGATTTATTCATAAATGAACTCAATAATCTGGGCTTTTAATTGCTTAATTAAATTAAATGAAATTTAATTTCATTAAAAACTTCATTAAGTGGCGGAATGCCAATTTACCATCGGAGAGAATTCATGATTAATTCGTCTAACTAGGATGAATGTTAGATATCACTATCCTAAATGGAATCGGGAGTTATCATCTTTTAATAATAATGGAGTATTAAATGAGAATTGTCCCTCCTTTGTCTCTTTTACGGGGAATAAAATTCATCAGGTTCTTGAGGTTGGCCATTCAGAGCAAAATGTCACATTAATGTAGTACACTTCAGTAAAACAAGGTATCTGACGGTTTGCTGATATGTTTTGAACTTCTTGAGGCAGTTTTAAAGATATACGTTTTTCCTAATCATTGGTTGATGTTTTTATGGTGGCGACTTTACAGAAGACCTCTAATAGTGAATTATGAATAATAAAAAAATTAAAGTATTATTTTGCCAGTTGGCTAACGTAAACTATGGCGTTGCCATAATCAATCGACTAAATTAAATTTAGACATAAAAATCGGAGCCAGGTCACATTTGCAGCATGATACATCGTCAGATGAAAATTGAAATAGATGGCTTTTCAACTTTAAGAGATGTTAGAATGTGAAAAATTTAATCATTCTGTTTTTAATTTTGTGTGTTTTGAAGTGTTATTGTTACTCATTGATTTGTAGAAGGTGGTGCGGAATAACCAAAAGACAATTTAAATCCACTTTTATATTGTTAGCCATAGAATCTTATTTATAAATCCTTTTTTGCTATACGTATGTTGTGTTTAATTGTTAATAATTCATTTAAGCCATGGACACTTTTACTAAATAAAATGCGTGAATGTTAAACAGCTCTATAATTGACTGAGGTACGATTCGTATTTACATAGGGATCAATTGATCAATCTTTAAATAGTATGTACTTAGTGAATATGATTGACTGAAGCTCTTATATACCGATAAAATTTAATCTACAGGATAAAAAATTGGGAAAATTTTTTACGCACATGTTGTAATTGCTCTAAAGTGTTGTTAAGGAACAATGTATTTGAGAATATTATTACGCAGTAGTTAAAAATTACTCTTCTGTAAAGTTTGAGACCACCAATTCGGTGCATACTTTTCCTAATTCTCAGTTGCCCCATTATAAAGCTGTAACTACTCAGATTCCAGAAGAAATAAAGTGGAAAATTTGTACCTCAGGCGATGGTTCTTCTATTAGGAAAATAAATGTACTTATTTAGGATTGAATGTGTGTTAAATATTTGGCTGTCTGGCCAGTCAATAATTGCTGCAATGAGGTCTTCTCTTTTGGACTCAAATATCAGGTAATCCAGTGCAAGAGAAACTTGGAAGTCTCTTTCCAGTGCATCGAAAATATTCGATTAGGAGTCTTAACAATATTCAGTGACCGGAATGGCTGACCGTAATGGTTAAGTCTGGCCAATAATGGGTGACAGTATTCGAGCTCCTCAATAGAGGTACTTTATTCTTTTTCTCCTCTATCCAAAATTAATTCGTTTCAATATATATTTTGAAGCCTGTGATAAGGGTTGATATTTAAATTATATTTGTCTTTTAAGTGCAAATCTTCGGAGTTAATATGATTCTATTACTTATTTGATTAACCATTGTACCTAAAGAGATCATAATTCCCTAATTACTTATATAAATAACGGTAATATATATCGTGTCCCTTTATGCACATGCACTCTGAAGCTCTTTCAATAATTCAACTCTTATTAGTTCTATTAATTTTGACTATGGCTACGCGCCAAGATGCAATTATTCTAAAAATTTAACCTTAACGGAATCTAGTTGTCATTAGTTATTACTTTAAAATACTTTGTTTAAAACAGTTTTTAATCGATCATAATTCATCTAAATGCTTTGAGAAAGACGTGACAATAGTGATAAATTGTCATCGTCTAGATTGCAATTGCTTAAAGTATGGTCAAATTGCACTTTCCTAAATTAAATTCTACTTATTATTTTATAGTATAATATATTACGTATTGTAATCTTTGAAGCATAATTCTAAATCGAAGAGGAAGCATTATTTATGAAAAGTTCGAATTTAATATCTCCCTCTTCTTTTGATATAGAAAAGAATGATTCCTTGAAATGATAGTAAAGGATTGTCCCCTAAAAGTTCTTTTTTAACCCTTTCTGGAATCACATGTCCCTGTAAATCGTTCCTATACTAAGTTATTTTGCATTTTAATATTGACTTAAACCGAGCGCAGTCGCTGAAATCACAGTTTTAGCCAATCGTTTATTAATTTTCACTCGCCTCTCTGGTGGTGACGTAGATTTTTGCCTGGGTCATCCATTTCTCGTTATTCGACTTGTTTTCCGTCCTTTTTTTTATTATCGTTCCTCACTCTCTTAATTTTTAAATCTCTACTCAGCGTTATTGATCTGGGAACTACTATTAAGGATTGTTAGCTTAGCTATTACTCTTGCAATGGATCCCACTGGCTGATACTACCGATTTAGGAAAAAATATATGCGGATTTCTTAAATCATATAATGCATTATCTTACACCATTTAAATGTTAGTTTTTTGAGAATGTGAAAGGATTTTTTTTCTATTTAGCTTGATACAATAAACTTCATAGTGATAGCAGATTTGACAATATTTAAACAGACTATCTTTTAATTCAATAACACCAATATTATAAGAAAAGTGCACATGATTCAGTTTATTTTTAAATCATCAATCTAACGTTGCCTAAGAGTTCGTGAGACCAAACCTTTTTTGAGCTGATTAACCACACTCCATTTGAAAGGCGATCTTCAAGGTTACTCTTGAATTTTGTCTACAAAATCGTACTAATCAAAGAACGCTTAATACATTACTCGTTAGAGCTGCAAGTCATAATAACACCACTATTTCGTTGGAAATAGTGGTATTAACTATCAAGGAATATTTTGCAAATCGAGATAAATAAATTAGCACTCAATAACAATATATCAAATTTAAGGTCAGCTAATTCTAATAGGTTAGAGTTAGATGGTATAATCAAATGAATTTTTCTGTATGATAAGAGTGGACCTTTTTAAATCAGTAAATCATATTATGTATTTTTCATAGATTTGTGACTTAATTCACATTGGTAAGTTTTTAATCCCAACGTATATATCGAATTGATCCCAAAGTTAGACCTACATCAAAACGGGTAATAAACAATCGTCTTTTTCATTTTTAAAATTTTCCACAGGCAGAGGTGATGTATACTAAAGAAAATCAGTATTCAATGATAAAACTGTAAGAAACGAAATATTATGTAAGATCATTCGCCTTATCAACCATTGAAGGAAAAAGTGAAATGAAGTGGCAAAAGTGAAACTTCATACATACATTTAATACAATCCAAGAGAGGAATTGTGAAATTCGAATTTTTGAATGTTGACTACCCATTTAGTATGCATAGTACAGCTCGAGTCAAAAAATCATATAAAGCAGGACTTTTTGATATCTTGACGTTGCCGTCTGTATCGTTTTGGTTTCCTCCCCTTTTTCATTTGTTGGACTTACTGTTTTCGATTTCAGTTGCTTTCCATGATTAAAAACTGTACATAGTTGTTTTCTTACTGTGAGTAGTAATAAATCAATCCGCCAAATGTTTGGCGAAAATTCCTTAGACAGTGAGTGCATTTTATTAAGTACTTCCTCTTTTGAAAAAAAAGAATTTTTTCAAGATTTTAGCAAAATTTGACAGAATGATAAGGAGGCAACAGTTCACCTTATATTTCTAAAAGTCGGTGGGTTGTAAGTGCCTATGCTGCTCGTGTTATCGCTTTCCAAATGATTCTCTAATATGTAACACTTCAAATACAAAGGCTTGTGATAGAGGGAGCCAAACTGAATTCAACCGCTCGTCATAGTGCTAATATATAATCAATCATTTCACTAGTTATCACAAATACGTTTAAAATTTTAAAATTCTTAACCATATTTAAATTTAACATTTTTAGACGCATGACAAAATATGAAATTTTAATAGATTTTTAACTTAAATCCCTCTATCACAAAACTTTAGAGATTGCAAAGAATCCTTATGTTAACTTACACTAAATCAAAGGTGCCACGTTTTCTGTCGGACTATTTTTCGTTTGATAGCGTTAAGTAGTGTATTCCTATTAGCCAAAGTCTTCACTCACGGTGTCCTCAGCCATTTTCGAAGTGATATGGAAAGGTAACACATTTTACCTCTACTTCTTAATTTTTCATTGATTGATCCGATCAAAGCATTAGATAGGTTTGCCATTAGTCAAACGATAGGCCAGATAATGAAGATTATGAAAGATATCTTTCTTTTAGTTTTGTATTAATCTCGGACAGTACAGTAGAGAAGAACAAGGAATATTGTTTGCAATTACTCAGTGGCTAATAAAGAAAAATTACTTGTTAAAAGTAGAGAATACAATCAGTCAAATATAAATAGAGATTTATGGAATGTATTCGGTTTAATGATTTGCCTAGTACAAAAAGGGTTAGCCATTTTTCTCATCATTTGGTTTCCAAAATTAGGGTTAATTATATACACAAGACCTACATTTATTTTCTACAGATTCTAGAATTGCTTCAGCCGATGGTGCTAACTTCTCTTACACAGAGGTCTTCAATAGCTATTTTAAAATAATATATGTCTTCACGTATTCATCGTTAATATGATTGCCCTTTGTAATTAAAAGGTTGTTTCCTTTTAAGGGGCTGCAGAAAATCATTCATGGCTTCGAAGAGCACGAATTATTTTACCTGTTTTCACTTTTGTGACTTTTCTCCTTACTACCCGACTTTTCTGCTTAAATTCATATTTTATCGGTTTTTACTCTTGGGGAAACTACATTTTAAAACTAAGTCACTTAACAGAGCTTACTATTCAAATACTTTATTTATTATTCGTTAGGTTTTGTCCACTTATCGGTTTCTTATCTGTTAGTCAGTGTAAGCTCCAAACCTCGTCAGTATGAAACATGCACCCAGCTCGCGTAGTTGACCAATGGGGAAGCTAAACATAGTAGAACAGTGTGAACGTATGCTCATTTTTCATTTTCCTCACCGCTCCCTCTTACTTTTTGTACTCTTTAGGTGTCTTAGATTTTATTTCTATCATTCGTATCATCCAATAGACTTTATGCACTTTTATTTGAACTGGCTTCAATTGTATGACGTCCTTAATAAAAAACTCATTGGGGTCACGCCCCCCACATCATCTATCATCTCTTATCCACGCCTCCGCCAATACGAGCATCTCAAATGTTTGGCATACGCGTCACGTTTTCATCCATCGCCTTAACCCTATGCAAAAGATGTATTACCGATTCCACTCATGCGACTGATTGTGATCTCTCGAATCAAAAACGCTTCTTTACCCTCTGAACATTAATCTACTCATCATATTGGATTCATTGTCTGACTTCAGTCTAGGCCAGTTATTTTTAAATATTCAACTGAAAATAGACCCCTATATCTACGGAATAGACAAATTCAGTTTGTTTTTAAATATGTGGCTGGTATTCTTGCGGTCGGGGACAAGTCTTCTGTCAGACTATGCTTTCAAATAGCAGCGCAGGAAGTGCCTATCATGTTTCATGGCAGATTCCCCATGTATCCTTTCTGCTCTCAAAAAACTTAATAAATCAAGGTTCACCGAGCTTAAATAAAGGATGTAATAACTCCCAGGGTGCTTATTCATCATTTTTTGCTGCCAGAGTAGTAAATATAAACTCTCTCTGCCTTTAAGAGAAATCTAGATGATCTTATAGTGACTAAGAGTTAAGGCTGAGACGAATTGCTAACACCATACAACAAACAAACAAAAGTACCTAAAGTTGCGGGTT
>CAADRB010000010.1:4016293-4033073 GCA_900708905.1 Hymenolepis diminuta
GGGGAAAGAGGAAAAGTTAAAACGAGAAACGGGAGAGAGCGTGAGAACATGGTGTTTGCACGGCGTGCATGAGATATTATAGGAAAAATAACTGATCCATCACGAGCAGAGGCAAGTAAAAATTGCCAATTTTTCTGCCGCGATTTTGCTGTTTGTGAGGCAAGAGGGGCTTCGAATGCAACGAACAGTGTTGAAGGGGGGCTGGTTAAGTGTCTAAACTGTGCATGAGACAGTGCAATTGTGTATAAAGGGTAAAACAAAGAGCACTAGGGCAATTTGTCTACTTTATCCCCTTTGTGAGTCACATTGTGGCTGTTTAGGCTGAGCAGACCTACAAGTCATCGCGTGTCGGCTACAAATTCTTATACTGACTTATTTTCTGAATTGCTGCATAAAACCTTATCAGAAGTATGCATTCATTATTAAGTACGTATTTTTTCACTAAATATTGACTTCATTGATAGAAATTATATGGGCGCCCTTATGGCGACCATAACCTAAAGTGAATAAAAGTCTAAGTTTGTATTTCGCCAAATAGTCTAAGCACTGTTTTAGAGAGGTCTTACTTTTGCTTAAAACGGCCGTTATTTGAAAAAAAAACAGAAAACAATTTTAGAATGGGTATTATGGGGAATTGAGCACCTATGTTTGCAAGAAGCTGCATTTTTACTTCGTAGATTCCAGCGTTTAAGTATTAAATTAAGGTGCAATCTAAATTTTTTAGACTAGAGGAGAGAGAAAGTCATACAGGGATCATAATTTTGAAACGGAAATTAATAATGATCTCCAACTTAATTATTCCAAAATGAAGCATTTTTTAGGGGGAATTAAACGGAAATCAATGTAGTATGAGTAAACTTCGATGTTTAAATTACTTAATTGTTGCTATGTGCTTGTAAATTTAGAGGGATATAATCAGCACTGTTGTGCCGCTAATTAGATTTGTGCGATGAAGGAGATGCAGTAGGAGGGAGAAGGCTAGGCACCTTGATTCAAGTCTTCGTTGGTTCCGCGTATATTACCTCAGTCAGCAGCATCTTGCGCGGCTTTGTAACCGATTTTTATGTTATTGTTGGTAGATATAATTAAATTATGAATAAAGGTCTCTCCTATTCTATTTAATCATTAGATCTATAAATTTATAATAAAGTTATTTATAGTACTACGCCTAGGGACCTGCATTATAGATGTCATACTAATGTCAATCTATAATTCCTCTCCATTGATCTATTTTTTGGCATAGCGTTATCTTATTGAATGCAAATGTCTATTTAACGTCGGCACACAATATAATAATTTTGAAACTAGTAGCATATGCACATACTGTATTTCAATATTATTGGATTGGCGTAAAGATGTTAACTGCAAATTTAGAACTGTATTAATTGCTTCTTACTGTTTAAATAAGGAAAATTTAAGTGAAATTTTATATGATTAACTAATTTAAGCTAGTACGTCTAAAGAAAACCCATTCAAGGCCAAAAGATTTTGGTAATTAGTCCAATGTGATTTGATATTTCATGAGTAAATAATTCGAACTTTCTTAAAATCTTAATGAATTTTATTTAAAATTTCAACCTTATACCATCCAATTTTTACTTCACTATACTCAATCTTTCCAATCCAATGGCTTTTCCAAACGAAGTTTCAATGGAAGCATAACGTCCTCAAATATCCCAAACCATGAAGATCTATAGGTCAAAGAAGCACTTATTGAGCTCTTTGTTTTTACAACTTAACTCCTTAAGCCGTACATACCTTGATCTCCAAAGAATGTTAACAGGAAGCTATATATTACCTACTGTTCAGCTCATTTTTTTGACACAAAATTTAACTAAGTTGATGAAATGAATGTGGCAGTAAATCCTAGACTACTGCTGTTATATTTTATATACCCAGTCAATCTGGCTAAAATAAAATAACATCCATTGTTTCTATCAAAATGGGGATGAAACACGATTTTCAATTTTGCATTTAACGCAAAAGGAGAAGAAACTGAAAAGATTTTGCCTTGCGATATGAAGAGTTTCAGTCGTTATTTAAAACCCTTTTCCGTCGATTCTTTTTGATTTAGGACCTTTGAGAGCATTTACGCAAGTTGCAGGTCACTTTTATTGAAAGCAGACTGAATAAGATGATTTAGAGCGATGACAGGCATTGTGTATTAAACAAGCCAGTTATTAACCATTCGAAGAAGTAGAAGACGTACATCTGAATTTATACTTTTAAGTTAATGGTTATTCAGGGTTACAGAGTTGTCAGTGGGCAGCTAATGCAAAATAAATTTTCATAACTCTTTGATATTGCTACAGTTTGTGTACCTATAATAAGAGTTGAGATGGAGCGCAATTACTTGAATCTAAAGATATTGAGAAGACGTGCATTTAATTATCAATTTTTCATCAATTCTAATAAGCGGTTTACTAGAGGCCATTGGGCCTCAATATCTGTTACAATCAGATTTTGATTAAATACATCATCAAAGACGAATTTATATCACTTACTGGTATTTTTAAATTTTTGATGATCCTGAGTTAGATCATTTTAAGAAACACTGAAGGAAAGTGCCTTTATGATACTATCCGTCGTCCTTTAATAAAAAAAGATTCACTTTCATTGTTGATTAAATTATTTTCCATACATATACCGATATTTCTTCATTAAAACTCTCCAAAACAAGACTGATAGAAAGCGAGAACCAAAATATTTAAATTAATAATAATAATTAAATAAAGAGGCCTTTGTAACCACATGAAAGTAGATAGATTTCAACTGACAACATGTGATCCAATAATGTGAAGCATCCAGCACGTCGTCTCAACACTTATTCTGATGCTTTATCGCTTTTCTGTGCGATATTCCCTCATTATTTTTAATTATCTGTTAATGAACAATTAACACATTGAAAATGTGTGAAGTAAATTGAAAAACGGCGCATTTTTCTTGCTTTCTAATTAAAACGTCTTATGGAGAAATTGTTTAGTCATAGAGATTTTTGAGAGAGGGAAGTAGGATTAGTGATTCAAGTCATGGAAATTTTCAAACCATTAGTCAGCTCTTGTCTGGAGTCTTTAATAAATTAAGGTAAATTACGGATTTTTATCTACTTGAATAGGTTTAGAGCACTTTCAAAAAAACACCCATTTAATAAAATTCAATACGCTTACTACTTTTGTATGATAAAAGTGATTTTTTCTGTCTGTTTATTAAAATACATATATTTTTTCCATATGCATACAATACATTATGATTAAATGCCTCCAGAATTGCTGTGCAGTTTATGAACCTTATGAGTGAGCAATTTTAACGCTCGTGTCAGTTCCATAAAATGTATACGCCTATACAATAATAGACAACAGATATAGAGTAGCGGCTTGCGATTAAGAAAGATAAGAAACTGGCGAACTCCAACAACTGCGTCTGGCCTAGACGACCCGATTGCGCATAAAGATACCCGCACAATAGTTGATCATCACGTCTCAATACGAAACATTTGCGCATAAATCCAAAATGTTTATCAATAAATCAGAGTGGCTCTCTGACCACATCCTAACCGTTCCATCAACAGAAGTAACTTGAATTATTCCTCTTATGCGGTTTCTGTCGATATTCCTAAACTATCAGCAATGTATTAACCTATTAAGGGAGAAGTTATAATAGAAAACACTAGATTTTGGAGAATTGTCTCTAGATAAGCAGTCATTTAACCTGTTTACGACGATTTTCCTTGGCAAAAGTCGAGACCGGCAGATTTTGAGAAATAAGACAGAGAGGTGTACTTCAAAGACTAGAACAGGTGCAGTAAAAAGGTATTTTTACTTACGTAAAGGAAGCTACCTTGAGGGTAATGCTTAGTGTAGTAGCACCGAAATTTAATTAAATGAAAAAACTAATTATGAATAGTTGGAATTGGGTACACCTTTTGTCACTAATATATCAAGATTTGAGCATATTTTTTCGTAAAGTAAGGCTTTTTTTGCGCTGTTGCAATGTTAGAAATGTTAGTTTCTACTACAATTATCCACCTGCTCCTTGATATGACTACCTTACTGTTGACTTAGACCCGGAGCTAGAGAGGTAAGAGAAACGCGCAGTTACTCTAGCTTACTTTAGTAGTCGAACTAAGACTATGGATATAAATACAAATCTTTTTCAAATTACTGATGCATGGAATGAAAACCCGGTCGGACTGATTATGACTTTTGCCCCAATTAACTGTCAAGCAGTCAGGAGCGGTGTGCGCCCGCGTACTGATAAAGATGATGGGCGACTTAGAGGTCACATAAGGAAATCGCTCATTCCGGCACAACTTCCTCTATTTTCGTTTTGTCCTTCGGCATCCTATAAACTTTTCATAAAGTGCAAAGTTTAAGCATACATATTATAGAAAAATTTTCACATTCTTCTAATGTTTCTTAGATTTTCAACTTCACATCTGTCCTCATTCAAATCACATTGCTGAATACAGCTTTAAATTGGCAGTCTGTTGTAACAAAATACAACTCCTTTTTTAATCACTTACTCGTTAATCAAATATACCACGATTATAATAGACAGGCACCTACTTTATTTGATGGCTTGATCGAATACTGGACACCCGAAAGCCTTCATTTACTTAGATTTGTATTTTAGGGAATCAACCAACTCTAAGGCTTATGAATATCCTCAATTTAACAGGCACTCTCTCCTTGTGTCAAATCTCCTAAAAGTTAATAAGATTGGGAATTTCTTATCACTGTGTTCAAGGAACAGCTAAGAATGATTAGAAGTAAGGTGAATGGTCATTCAAAAATACATCTAATTATCATTGACTATTGAGTTGCTTTCTTAGATCAATAAAATTTGGAGATCGCAGATCTAATGTCAATAAAATCCAAGGAAGATTTAATTATTCCAATAAATAAATATTCTAATATTATCATTTATTAGGATATTTATTTTTCTTCCTAATTAACTTAAATTACTAGAAGCAAGAATAAAGAAACATTATTAGCATCTCAGTAATTTGGCTTTGTACAATCAAACATATGCAATCGAATATTTCTAAATATACTCAATCAAATAGACCAGATAATATTGTAAACAGATTAAATTATATGTTAGAAATTTATTTACTTGCACTAACAGAGGTAAAAGGGGGATATCAGCCATTTCAATGGTAATAATAATCAGAAAGCAAAAATTTCAATCGAAATTCAGCACCACCTCTTCCAAGCTCGAGACTACTTGACTTTGTGGTCTGGAGGAATGCAATAGACGATGGATACATCGGAAGTCCTTCCCTTCTTCTTGTTTTTGTAAGGCTTCGCTGCTGCTGCTGATGACGATGATGATGAACTGCTTGATGAAGATGAGCTGCTTGATGATGAACGCCGGTTGCGTGGCGGTGAATGCTTTAAACGATTTTGTGAATGTCTTGAACGACGCGGCGAAGGTTTGGATGATTTGCGGATTCGCTGAATCACATAGGTTTCTTCTTCACTATCGCTGCTGCTGCTGCTGCTAGAACTGCTGCTACTACTACTACTGTCATTTGGACGGAAGTAGTAGATTCTGGAAGAAAGACGAGTATCCTCAGAAGCCATCCTCTTCTTGATCTTTTTCGCTTTTTTACCCTTGAATTTGTTATCTCCCATCAAATAGACACCGGATTGTGCTTCTAAACGAGTTGGGGAATATTTTCTTTCATTTTCATACTCGGAACTTGAAGAGTCATTTAGAGTATAATAAGCGAATGACTTGCTTTTTTCTCGAGACTTGGATTTCTTTTCTTTTTTCTCTTTCTTCGGAGGATTATAGTAGACGAAGTAACTTTTATCCTCAGTATAGCCTATGGTATTATACTTATTCCGCACAGGAGCCGTTCTTTGAGGTGATGGTGAGGATGAGCGAGAGCCAAAATATCTTCCATCTGTTCCTACTATCGTAGAATGCGCTGAAGCAGCTCTTCGCTTTTCAAAGTATGATGAGGAGGATAGAGTTCTAAGTCGGGATTTCGAGCTTGAGGATGTGGAGGTACTCCTGGAAATCCTTCTAGCTGGTGTACGACGAGGACTAGCACTCCTATGTTGATGAAAGCTCGGAGACTGGGTGTACCTGGACACCGTTTGCCTCTGAGGAGAAGGACGACGACTTGAAGTTCTAGAAGAAAGTGACTGAGATGTCTCATCTCCAATGATAGGATCAGTCAATACTACATCAGGTATCTGATTTTTCAAGTTATTTTCTGGTGCCCATTGACCAGCTTGAAGAATCACGGTGAGTTTGTTGGCCTTATCCACATTTGGTGCAGCAAGAATGACATACTGTTTTGGGATATCCTTTCCTTGAACACCTAGCACGACGAAAGCAGGACTAGTTGTGAATTGGTAGAATGATTTAACAGCCGAGTAAGGTATATGCTTGATTTTCGGTGATTTTCCGACTCCCTTTTTCTTAAATTCAATAAATCCTTCTCGTGCTAATAGTTTAGTATTTATAGCCTTTTTATTTTCCAGTTGTTTCTTTAACTCCTCCAATGCGTCAGCAGGATTGTGATCGGTCCTTGCTTTCACCTTTACGACATCGTACATTTGAACCACCTCTTCATAGTAGAGGGGTTTTTTGGGTTTTGAATTTGGCAGTGGTTTTACGGTAGTCATGAGTAATCACTCCTTCAATAAAGCAGGAGAGTTTGTATCAAGCAAAATTGATAGGCAGATATGTATATATATATATACATACATTTAATTACTTTGCCAATCAACTAACCATTAAAAGCAAGGCGTTAACTATTGGCTAATGTATCGTGCCTTCTGAAAGTCATTGTGTGATTCAAACAATTACTGGCTCTAAAGTGCGAATACAAGATGTTTGCGTGCAATTCGTTCTACCACATATGACTCATTGGTTAACTTTTAGCCGAAGTATGATTTCGTAATTGAGAGCAACTGAATAGGACATCAACCCAATGGAGGTATGAAGTCTGTGACATGCGTAATTAATTAGCGATTAAAATATCACCGGAATAATTCAAATAAACTACCCCAAAATTCAGAAATAAATGTAACTATTTGTTGCATTTAAATTTGGTTTTAATGTAAAGAAGTTATTAATGATTAAACAATTTTTACTTAAATGATATTTATAATAATAAAAACGAACTAAAAGCATATATATAAGTTGTGTTGTAATGTATATGAAAGATGTGTTAATAACATTAAAGAATTATATTAACTAATACTCTTTAGGAATGCTAGATGATGCTGGAGGAATTTAGGGTACTTTAAACCGAGTCTGGAACGGGATTTTAAGGACCTTTTATTTCCAAAATGTCAAGGAATTGTCAATAAGTAAAGCGTTACTCTTCTTCGTAGAAGGGTAAGTGAGGAATAACTTTTTCATGATTATTAAACAGTTAATTAAGTGTTACCCCTCTTTTGAAAGCGTTCGTTAAATGGCTTTCAGAGTAATTTTAGATTGATCCGTGGAATCTGCGCAGTATATGAACATAAACCAATTTCAGCTTCCCTTCCTTGATGGTGAATAACCTGTGAAACTTTCCTCATTCTTATAATAATCTTAATCTGAAAACGCAGAATACCATTTTTTGTATAAAGTGGAGCTATAGCCTCAAATAATTCAGACAGCATATAATTTGCGTGGAGAAGACTAAAGTATTTTACTAGTTAACAATCTATAAATTTAACATAGACTATTTATCACAACAAAGGTGCCTTCGTGAAACCAATGTTCAAAACTCAACCCACTGGTGGAATTTCTCACCCCGAGCACCAGTCAAGATGAAAAGAAAAGCGTGCGCTAGCATATTGACAAAATTATCAGACCGCATGGCGACCACTTGCGGGATGCAAGTTTCTCACCACCACATTCTCTCTGAAATTCTAGCCCCTTGCATTATTCCATATCTGCTATACTACTTTAATAATATAAAATACGTGCCGTCTTTGCGGACAGATTGCTGTGGCGTGGAATACTTGGGAGTACCTGCTTTTAAGACGATCTGAAAGTGCATTTTTAGTTGATTTGTAAAGCAATGTTAGAAAGGTATTTTAACCCCTATTTCAGCACTACTTATTTTAATTAATATCTCTGTAACCGTGAAAATGGAGCACCATTGCCCAATTTTATAAAATTAATTCAGTTTAAGACGTACTCTTCGGAATAAATTACCTAGTGTAAAGCATTATACAATCATTATTTAACGAATTGCAGTTTCAGCTCATTACCTTTAAAACCAAATCATATCCAAACTTCAACTACTCAAAATCTCAAGTCAAAGGTCAAAGGTACACAAATTATTCCAACTCGAAATACCAAGATGAATACCACTAGATGATTACAAAGCTAGAGCTGAGTAAGATTTTAAGTGGTATGAATCAAATTCTTAAACACCCTCTATGAAATTAATAAAATTCGTTGTGTTGGCAGAGCGTGATATCTTCTGTTACTTTTTGATGGGGGCAGTTGTGGCTTCCAAGTGGGCTTTTTCATATGTTCAAAGAGATAAAACTACTTCAAATTTGCATTTAATTATAAAATTTTCAAACTAATTGACTAACGTTAATGTCACACTATCTTTAGTGCAATTCAATTATTACTCCTACAGTGAATGTAATAAGCATTTCCTTGTATGTTGTGAAAAGTTATCAAATGTGATTTAGAAAAATCTCTTTAAGTGCAAAAATATAATAATTCTGATAAATGATATTATTCTGTTGTCAAAAAGTTTTGGTGTTTATTGTTAAATAAATACTTTAAAATAAATGACAATGTTGAATAACTATTAAATCGATAAATAGACTCATTTGGATTAATCGATAGGTCAAAATTTTTCAAATTTAATATTACAATGCTAACTTCCCCATCAATGATTGTTAAATAGAAGGAAATATTATTGGCTGATAATTAGTGAAAAGCTTAATTTTTGCGTAGAAAGGAAATTTTTATAAACGGATAGAACCAGTATACTTATTTCTTTTCAGTAGAATAACCGGAAAAATGAAAAACGTTTTGACTGCAGGGTCGGAGATTTTACTCTCCAAATTGGATAGTTTGTTGTGGGCGATGGAAATGAGATGCAATTCAGTTCAATTTGATTCAAATTTAAATTGTTAGTGGTAACTAGGTACGATGAGAATTTCCCTTTTTAGACGCTAAAGAACAAATGTTTAACTTGGCTGAACACGAAGGGTCCCAAGAAATTTTATTTTTCAATTCAATTTTTAATATAGTATGTCTATGTGACACAAATTCTAAGGATTTCCTAACTTTATTTATTATCTTTAAAAAGAGTTAAGCGTGAATGTTTTAATCAACATTCTTTGCAGCGGTTTTGATAACCCCAATTTGCGGAATAATAAAACTGAGGTTTCTGTCTGAAAAATATGTGACAAAGATTTATTTCATAACTCATCTTAACTTTCAAAAAAAATTACCAAAAAGTTCGAACTATACAAAATTAAACAACAGAACAACAACGTACGCAAAAAAGAGAAAAAACGGATGAGGAATTTGTTTCACTGATGGTGAATCTTCAACTAATTCTCAAAACATTTTATATCATTTTTTGCTAAACGGTCTTTAGCCGATGGAACGATCTTTTGAAGAACAGTTAGCTTTCTGAATACTTTCTATACATTTTCTTATAGTACTAAGGCACTGATTCTATTAATCAGAACACTGATAATTAAGAACTCAAAGAATAAAGAACTCATTAGTACGCCATTACTTTTTAATAATATTAGAATTATCTGATCATCACTTTCAATCGAATGGTCAGCTTGTATTCAGCTTTCCTCTAGTGGGATCATCCACTTTCCCTCCTACTGTATCTACTTAACCGCTGACTAAGTATCCTATTTAGCACACTTCAGAGGAAGCCACATCAGGATATCTTTTTTGGCAGAACAATAATACAATCTAAACCTCTTATGATTGTAGTTTCAAACTCCTGACGTTTCTCCTTAAAAAGTTTTAGAGTTCAAGCCATCAATGATACACTTCGTAAATAAAGCTTTGAAGAGGTCATGTGGATGACAATAAATTAAGACGTCTATACCACAACACTTATCTCCTCATTTGATATGGTTGCAAAACGATATTATGCTAAATGTCACAAAACTAAATCATTGTCATCGCGTTTCGAAAGCAATTTGACGTTTCAAAGCCCTCCATAAATAGTCCATAGTGTCCTATTTCCGAGTCAGAAGAAAGATATAATTCTAGAAACTGTGATTGGTCTTGACCTGATCAAATTTTCTTGACCTGACTTGCCTGCCTCTGCTTCTCCCCATTTCCACATTTATTTCAACTTTCAGATCTCATATGTTATTGCGAAATAAACCATAAATTTAAATAGTCAAGGTAATCATATGCTAGAACTCTTTGAAGAAGGCATGTTAACCACCCATATTGCTCTGAGTTAAAATACATACAAATGCCAAAAAATTTTAGAGGCGTATTCGCATTAATAATGGAATGTCAATCTGAAATTTTCCTAGATCTAATAAATGATAACTTCACTCTAAGTGTAATATCATTAGGAAATGCTTCGATTTGTCAGCCGTTTGCAACAGTCGTGCGTCATTGTTAAAGTAAGATCGAAAATGAAAATGATTTAATCGAAATCCTATCCATAACTCCCTTAATTCCAGCATTTTCAGCTGATTGGACTTTTATAGATTATAATCGGCAGGCGTGTTAGAAGTTGGCTGGCAGCCTTCCTGGACTAAAGTGCAGCACATGCCTCTACTCCGAATGTACCAATTGGGAAGCCGCGTTGGGAGTTTATTGTGGTTATTGGCTAGATCCGGCTGCATAGTCATCGGTCGTTCTCGCTTCTGGTGAAATTGAACAGATAAGAGACAAATAGCCGTCCGTTCATACCGTTTGTAATCTTGATGCATTTTGATTCTTATTTTCATTTTTCGTACATCTTAGAGACCTTATATTTCTATCTATTTATTTAGATTACGTTTCTATATTTGACAAGATTTTGCACGCATCGTTCTCTTTATCTGTTACTGACTCATTAGTAATGATAAGATTATTAGCTGCTCAGACTCTACTCAGGGTCATTCAAAAGGACTGACAGTCATCAACAATTATTCGTTCTCCCATTGATTCATGTATTTTAACCAATCACATCTATGCTATAATTTGTATCTCATAACAGGGCAAATCTTAATCATGGAGAAACTTACAAATGTAAAGGAAGAGGAGGGTCACCATAAGAGAGTGTGCTCAGGAAGCAGGAAATTAGGAGAACCATGCTTAATCTGGGGTCCAAAACTCGTATTTTTTCAAACAAAGCTCGTTCAGACTCATATCTTATTTTCATCATCTTCGTAGAGAAAATCTAGATGGCAAGATTTCATACGATTTCGCAGCCCTTTTTTCGAATAACTTTTGTTGGATAAGCAAGTCTCCCAGTCAGTAAATCGATAGGGTAGTGTGTTCTCATATTGCTTTGCTTCTCGAAAAGCCGATGTCGCCGAGGGCTCACACCTGTAATTTCTCTTTTCAGTTGTCGTTGATTTTTGAATATAAGTGAAATTGAGTTCTTTGTAAGATTCCTCATCCAAAATTGGTCCTCTTTCTCGGCGAACACCTTTTAAGCACCAGCATGAATTTGCCTTAATCATACCTAATATTCTAACCGGACCGCCAAACTTTGTAATGTCCTCTTTTTCTTGTCTAGTCTGATAACCACATCTTAGAAGTTCATCGATGGGCAGCGTTTTAATAATATATTATGGGAAATTTTAAGAGCATCCATAAAATTTAGATTTGAATATTTGGAATATTCCAGGCGATTTCTTAAAATTTCAACTCGACAATCAATATTATTTTAGATTGCACAGGAATTCTTGATTCTACAAAGAAGTACGAAGAAAGTCACTCCTTATCGATCTTATCACCCTATAATAATTAAAGCTATTTCATATACATTATTCACTCATCTTACATTAGATTATTATCAAAAGGTGAAAAGTTTTATTCAAAATATACCTTGCTTTAACATGTTCAAGGCTGTAAAAAATCACTTGAAATACGTTATGATAGAAATGAGGTCTGCTACGGGATTAAGGAATTTCGCTTTTCCATGTTGACAAATTTGACAAAAAATTCCAACAACTAGGGTAATAGACACATTGTGGAAAGTTATATTCGATTTCTAACCCACTTATCCCCATTATTTCCGCTGTTACAAGTGTGAGCTTGATATTGCTAGTTTGGAACATGGATTTACCGAATCTTTACGATGGTACACTGCAGGCAAGTCTCGAGTGTCTGAATCTACACAAGCGGCAAAATGCGTAGAACTACAAGCGGATA
This sequence comes from Hymenolepis diminuta, assembly GCA_900708905.1. Lineage (NCBI taxonomy): Eukaryota > Metazoa > Platyhelminthes > Cestoda > Cyclophyllidea > Hymenolepididae > Hymenolepis > Hymenolepis diminuta. The sequence continues at coordinate 4,028,633 of CAADRB010000010.1, forward strand.
ATTGAGAGAGAGAGATTAAGGTCACTTCAGAATGGCCGGTAACAGTGAAAGATTTTGACGACCACATGGAATTCCATCTTCTCTATGGAAGAACGATTCCCCCTCTAAACTTTGTTATAAGGTTGTGGCATATGTCCTACCTTCTAGAAATGAACGCAAGGTACTTATTGTAGCTATTTCTACTCAAGTTAAATCCGGTAGAATTTGGATTTTTGCACTGCGGTTTCATCATACTGATCCAGTAAATGTTCAGAACCAATTGTTTGTCCCCATCCACTTGCGTTAAAACTGAAATTTGTAAAGCAACTCCTGTAATACCGCTACACAAACCAAATACTACGAACCTAAGCCTTTTGTAAAAGAGAAAAATAACATCACGAGCTGAAATAATCTAGAAGCTTCCAGGTGTTGAATCGATGGATATGATGACATGCTTTATCAGCACTCCATCACCGGAGAAAAAAATATTGGAGACCGCATGTTATTCTGCCTGATTGTCAGTCAGGAAATATCAAGATAACTGAAATCCTCATCGATCGACGTGGTAGCAAGTCTTCTCTAAGGTCTAATTTTCAACCAGTCTACATGATGTTGTCTGAGAATATGAAATATTAGAACGTTCAATAGTTTATTTAAAATAATTCTCTTCTTACTGTTTTTAATAAGGAAAAATCCTATATGGTAATCAAGAAACCAGAAAATGAAAAATGTCAATAGGGAAAGGCCTATATTAAAAAGAGTGCAAATTAATGTTCCAAAAATAGTTTTCCTACGTACTCCATTTCGTACTAGAAAGAACGAAAATCCAAAACCGAAATACTGATTTTAGTCAGTGTATAGATGCAAAATGTATGGATATCATTTTAATAATTGTAAAGCATTTTAAGTTCAAGGTACGGTGACGATCACTTTATAAATGTTATCAGGATTCGTGCTGAGATAACATACTCACCACTGAGGATGATTGTCTGGGAAAGGCATTTCCGAGCTGTAGACTGATATCCGGAAAAGCGCTTAAAATTAATATTTTCCGAATATCTGTCTTCCTCAAAAGAAACCGAAGTGTGAAAAAGATATTCGCCAAATTTGCATTAAACTTTTGGAGTATAGGCGGAGAGCTAGAAACAATGTGTTATCCTAAGTCTAATGACGCGTAATTATATCTGCAGTCCTGCAATGAACGAAAAAACAAAAGAAGTGAGGCTTTAGCACAATGGTTCTTTTAACTTGAAAATAGTGTCATTGCGAAAATATTACGAGTCTTTTCTGATGAATCCTGCGAATCAATTACAATAAAGTGTTCAAAGCTCACCAAATGGTGGAAAGGAGAGGTATTGAAGTTGAAAATGATTTATGCATCAGAAAGGAGATCGAATCCAGTTAAATATTTCTCAAAAAGGAATCTATGCAAACGAAACAATTTTAGATAGCAAAACCGAGTAAACAGGGGTATCACTCGGATAGAAAGTGCAGCTCTAATTTCAATAATGTTCAGTTGAAATCTGATCTTTTCAGCAAATTGAATAGTTAAAGACCAAAAGCAGAGGATAAAATCGTAATAATCCCTAATAATAGTTAGGGAAGATATCTGAAAGCAATACTTATTTGAAGATAAATAATGAAATGTTTGATAAGTATGCTAAAGCCTTGGCAGGACTATCAAACGCTCTTAAGTCTTATAAAAAGAGGGATCCGCCCAAGCAAAACAAACCATTTTTCTCCTCAATTTCTTCAACAGACTCAAAAATGAGCTTGGGAAGTTTAATTATTCCAAAATAAATGACGGAGAAGGCGTTCTATGAATACGATCGATAAAGTAACATAAATCGATAAGTCTTTCCAGTTACATAGATTCCAAAGATACTCCTTTTGAAAAGATTGAAAGAAATCCTCGTTCGGAAAGAAATATATTGCTAATGCGAAGTCTAGTTTAGTGCCAATCCTTTCTTCTGGAAAGTCTTATCAAGTTAAAACCTCTCAAAAAGCCAACAAAAACCTTATTGGCCTCCTTCAGTGATTTCAGCCAGGACATCGGATAGTCACAGGAGACATTCAAAACTGATGAACTATAGATGAAATTCATGACAGCTCTTCATCTGACTCAGATTAATATACTGCTTTAATATTGGTAAGCAAATATTTTTACTTGAATCTAATTTTAAATTAGTCTACTTTTCCCTTAGTTCATCTGACAATTTTTTATTACCTCATTTGTCTTTTCTTGGATGAACCAAAACCTTTATAAGTCTTTCATATAAAATCCATTAAATATAAGATGTATGTATCACTGAGCACCAAAAATTGATTTTAATTTTCCAATTTTCAAATAAATTCTGCTTTTGTTATCCCAAAGTATGTTAATTCAAGATATTTCATTTCAGGACTTATTTCATGATTTGATATGCATAACGACTGACAAACGCCAAGATTTAATGCCATAACAGCAACATCAGTAAGGAATCAGTCTGGTTGTTACCTGAGGTAGTACTTTAACAAGTCGACGAAAACACAAATCATGTTTGTCGCAAACACTTTGAAGTCCACTTATGATTTGGCATTTGAGGTTTGAGCCCATCGCGCTATTTGTAATTTGCCACGTATAAGAGATGCAAGTTTTAGGGGTGTGACCTGACAAGTAAATGTCACTAAATTACGAGTACTCTGGTTCTACTACAAGAGAAACGAAAATTTTCAATCGATTTTAAGCCAATGAATGGATCAAACCAGGCAGTAAAAGATCAGTTGCCCATAGTTATTGTCTTCATCATTTATCAGAATAGTCATTGTTTTGGAAGGAAAGCTTGTTTTCTATTTTGAGAGTACTTCATATTTCAAGGAACTAGGGAGTATACGATATAATGATATCGTAATTAAAATTTTGACACTGCGAGAACAATGTTAAACCAATTATATCTATCTTAATCAATTGGAACAAGACCAACAAGTCATTATTTGATGGGCAGATGCAATGAAATGGTTGCCTGATATTTTGTGTATTTTCATACATTCAAAGATATTTGATTATCATATAGTTCCTCATTTACCTGCGAAGTTAAAGTCCAGGAAATCTCGCTCAAGTTGGATAAAATATAAAGTTAAGTTATATGAAGGTAAATGAGGAGTATCTAAAAACCTCATCCGCAAATTCCGTTTGGCAGATCGACATACATTTAACCCTTAAATGTCTAGAGTGGTGGTAAATGAACGTTGAAATTTAATTAACTAGCCCGGGTTGAGTGAGAATGCTGCTACATATTAATGAAACACAATTTTTAGTTGAAAACTCACTGTTACTGAAATATATAAGTAACAGACAAAATATTAATCTTTAACAACGCAGAGTCTCGTAAAGCTCAAAGGACATTGAAAAATTTGATAAAAATGTGTAAAATTAGGCTTACGATGTAAATGCACGTCGGTTAAATTAAAGATCTTGAAGTTGAGTCCATTTGCCAATGCTGATTAACAAAAGAAATGTCAGAATCCGATTTTTCTAACACTGAGGCTCTAAGATGCTGAAAAATGTTCTGAATTTTTCCTTTCTTTCTCACAGTGAACTTTAAATGAAATACTGTATTGTGGAAACTTCACTAAAAATGTATGCCAAGTGGAGTAGCTTCTGGGCAAACAGAGTGGTAGTATTAATACTAAAAATATAAGATGAAAAAGTTTGGACATGGTCAAGGTAGTAGAGAGACAGAAAGAAAATCTGCTCCCCTTTGCCATTATTCTCAGTGCGCATCTCAAAATTCTCAAGTTAAAAGATTATAGTCAAAGAGAAATTAGTTAGTTTTAGTTAAAAGCCATTGTTAAATGATTTTGTCATGTTTTCATCCAGTAAGTATTCCTAAGTAATGGTTTCATTTTTTGGTGTTTAATGCCACTGATATGATAGAAGCGAACATAAAATGACTTTTACAGTTAAAAAAGCTGAAAGGGACCATTACATCTCAATTTTAACTTTCCTACTTATTACAGTTACCAAGGTTGATGAAACTAATCATTTTAACATCGCGTTTCTATGATCCCAAAATGTAATGATTGGCACATTTCGAGGACATTAGGTAATTATTTATCAATAATTAGTGTAGACCTCATCATATTACACGCCAAGCTTATTTTTTAAGTGGCGGGTGATCTATTGAAGTCTTAATAAATCCCATTTTAATGGGCTCACCATAAGTAGCACATACCTGAATGAAAAGGCATTTTGAAACCGCATGTTGCAAATGATAATCAAAGTTGGCATATCATCTTGGCAGAGTCTCAGCTATCTCTCTGCTAGACAGAATCTCTCATTACACTGATTTAATCCAGGTCATATAGTGATTTTAATGTTATAAGAATACAACAACATTATCCATCACTCCCTTTTTCGACAGAACATACACATGGGCTGAAAAGTCCCGGGCCTAACACAGAGATGGCGCTAGTTTTATTG
>CAADRB010000010.1:4033779-4090360 GCA_900708905.1 Hymenolepis diminuta
CATTAACAGTGAATATTATATAGCGTTATTGGAGCGTTTGAAGGTCGAAATTGCGAAGAAACGACTGCATATGGCAAAGAAGAAAATTTTGTTTCATCAAGACAACGCACCGTGTCACAAGTGAATCAAAACAATGGCAAAACTACATGAATAGAACTTCGAATTGCTCCCACATCCACCGTATTCGTCAGATTTGGCTCCCAGCGACTACTGGCTGTTCGCAGACCTGAAGAAATGCTCGCCGGTAAGAAATTTGGCACGAATGAAGAGGATATCGCTGAAACTGAGGCCTATTTTGAGGCAAAAGATAAATGGTTCTACAAAAGTGGCATTGAAATGTTAGAGCGGTGCTGGAATGATTGCGTTGCTCTTGATGGAGATTACGTTGATGAATAAAGCTAATTTTGAACCCAAACTGTGTTTTCTTTGTTAGGCCCGGGACTTTTCAGCCCATATGTTAAGATTGAGTGATTCACACTTTGTCATCCCTCCTCTCAAAGAGTACTGAGATACCAGTGCAATCTTTTAGTTTTAATTCCCAAATTCACTCTAAACTTGGATGGAAATCTGAACAATATCTGGGCATGTCATAAAAACATTAGAAAACAGGTAGAATTTATCCAGTGAAAGTCGTCATGTGGCTATTAGGGCAGAGCAGAGGACTAAAATGTGCGTTCTCTGGAGATGCCAAAAGCTGCTTTTCACAAAGTCATAGAAAAAAATTGTCCTTAAGATTTCCTAAAAATAGCACAGAAGAGGGTATTTTTACAGATACAAATCAGATAACAACATATGTTCTGACCTATATACGAGGCATGGGCGGAGAATACCGGTGAGTCCTTGTCTTGGGAAATCGGATTTGTGTTATTTAATGATAGAATAATCGTTTTACTCTAGATCAAAAGTAACTGAATTCACTTTTTTTCCAATTTTCATTGAGGAAGTTGAAGGATAACCCTCTGTGCATTTTCTAGAATTACCTTTTATTCGCATTCTCCACGATAATACCTCAGTTTTTCCGCCCACGAAGTTGGAGCGATCTCATTTATGTAGGGACATAAATGACGCATAACCCATGTCTGACATGTCTAAACGCGTCCATCGATTTCCCCTCTTTTCTATAACCGCCTTGCTCCACATAAAAAGCACATCTGCGCTCATGCTCTGACGTGGCCTTACCCAAGTGACTCATATAAAGCTACTCTTGTTTTTCCAAACACACACGGGTCAGTGCGGACTCCTACACGTCCTGTTCATCTCCTCCCTTCCTCAGCACGTTGCTCTCCCTCTCTCTCTCTCTCCCCCTCTCTCTGTTACTCATTGGGGCTTCCTTGAATACATTTTTGGTCTACTCAACTCTTGGTGTTCTGTTTCACAATTGTTGTTGGCTCTTACTCAAACAGCTACGAATTGGTTGTTGTAATTTGTTAGCTGCAAACCGTTGATTGTTATCTAACCCCAACAAAGTAATAATTTTCATGACAATGATCTAAAATGATGGATTAGTACTTTATTTTAATTTCGAATAAATTGCGAATTATATTTGAAAAATATTTATATTATTTGCGATGCTGATAATTACATGTAAACCGAATGATCCTCAACAATTATTACAAACATGCATTTAAATGCTTTCATTTACTATAAAATTGAATGGCTTAATTAATAGCTTTCATCCGGTACGTGCATATTCTAGTTTTGTCCCGATTATTCGATAATTTTCGCCCTTGCGCTAGATCAACGCTCGTATTTTATTTTCAAAGTTGTTCATGCATAAATTGATCCCATCAGTAGCGTCTCTCTGGAGCACGCATTTTCAGATCACGTTCCGAGTAGTCAATATTTCCACCTGTTATTTTCAGTGGCCGATTATGACCACTTACAATTACCAAAACATTGAAAATATCGGATGTAAGCTCGATTACATCCATGAATCAGTCCTCTTATACTTCTTAAATCGGCTCTCCATATTGAGATTACATTTAAATTGGCACAAACCGAATTACACTTAATTGGCACAATTTAATAAAACACCTACGGTGTCTTCCCGACAATCTGATTAAAGCTTATCATTGAAATCAATGAAGAATCAACCGACAGAATATTTTAACATAATTACATGACCCTTATTTACCCTAATATTTCTTTGGGGTTTTGAAAAATCTTAAACAATTAAATGCTGATGAAACTTATTAGTGAATCACTAAATATGTAATTACTTTAATGAAAAAGTGGCCACTCGGCTAGACAATTATCCCACGTAATCACTGACCTCAGTGACCAGTCTTCTGATCTTCTGATCAGACCCTGCGACATGAGAATGAAGATGAGTTGATGATGATGATGATTGTGAAGGTGACCATCTCATCTTTACTTAAAAAGGGTAGGATTTAAACGTAAAGTTTTAGGATTTAGGCATAACACCTTTGCCGCTTGCTTCATCTACGACAAGGTAAAGGGTTGCTTGCATCTATCCTTTATGAAAGGAACTAACAGTTGGTTATTAGGTCTAAATTACCATTAAAACCACACAAACAACCTCAGAGAAAGAGACCAATATTGGAGAAATTTGTAAGATAAGGACTTTAAAGTAAAAGTGTCAATTGCATTTTGTGTGAATAAAGCATGTTATTTCCACAGAAAGTATCTTATATCAATTATATGGAAAAATGGGGACAAAAATATTTCCTAGACGTCCTGATAGATGTGAGAAATAGGGATGTAATCTGCGCTCTCAATTTATTAATGCCACTTGTGTGTTTACTGGATAGATATGTTCAACCCTCCTTTAAAACTAATGAGACTCGTCATTTGTTCAGAAATATGTTAAGATTCAGGATAATGTATATATATTTTGATGAAATGAACTGATAAACCTAATCAAACAACTGTCTTCTGCCTCTTGAATCTTGAGCATTGGTTTATGTTAAAAGGCCCGAGTTTGGTTCCTCCCCAAACTTACTCAAGGTAAGTCGTGTTTTCTAACTCTGATTTTGCAGGAGGTTTTAATGTGCACACGCTCTTCTAAATCTCACTTAATTTATTCTTGCTGAAAGTTAGAAAACTGGTTCACATAGAGAATTGTAACAATTTCTCAAGAAAAAAACGGAAGTCGAAATAAACTAGAATTAAGCAACACGATATGAAGATTTCGTATTAAGATTGCAATGAAGGTGTTTTAAATAATAGCTGCATATGATGGCTTGCAAAATGTAAGAATTCGTGCCACTCCTATTCGTCTTCTGGAAGAAAGTGACGGAAATTAGATAAGATTGGATTAATGGGTAGTCAAATCTATCTCATTTACTACTCTGTGGATGAAATTTATCGAAAAATTGTTCAAAACACTGAATTATTAACATAAAGCATATCCAAAAAGAGATACTCTAGGCTACATCAATTAAACTTGAAAGATAGGTAGCTGGGATGCCGAATTACACGGGTTGATAGACAAACATCACAATTTTTGCAAAGCACTCTCCCATGAACTCAAAATCTGACAGATTGGTGACCCTCCCCACCCCTTGCTTGTGCGCCTAGTTCTAGAGTCTCGGTTAGACAAAAGTGCATCTACGTCCAGGGTGAGCTAGGCATTTGGATCGTTTCATACTACTAAGTGAAATACTGATGTTATGGTGATGATCAGTCTACATAATTCCACCCATTACACTTATTCGTCCATATGAATTCAAGTATAAGTTTTTGATAAATGATCAACAGCCTCCACCGTCATTCAAGTTCATTTTCCACTCCAAATTCTATATAAAATATACGCAGGTGTTAGCCAACAAAACATTAGAAATGACAGCGATTTAAAGCGTTCCTTATAACTTTATACACCTTTCGAAAAACTATGAATATGGCTGCCACTAAATTTTAACAATTCTCAAATATTTGATAAACCTAAAAGTACCTCAACAGTTATTTTTGGGAAAAGAAGGGTGCTCTTTGCTGGAGTTATGATATCAAAATGCGATCACAAAACTATGCAATGGTATATTTATCTCTGTATAACATGTACGAATAGGCATAGCTACTTCTAAGAGGAGCTGATAACAATCTTATGCGGTTCTCTTTGACTTTCAATCAAGAGAAAAAATGAAGTTGAATATTTTGGATCAAACTTCTGCTCAATAAATATTTAGAAATTTTCAACTATTTGTTATTGAGTAAAAGGAAATATATGACAAGTCTCCATCGGTCTGGAGTAGAAAAAACAAATAGGGAGAAATTTTCGTTAGGCCCATGATTTTCCAATGTAAATTATAAATAATACGAAGTGGGATAAAAATGTAGACGAGGAAAAGTCTAATTATCGATTGACCGGCTGCACTTAGGCTGATCTATGAAGCACTTAGCAGCGTAAAAAATTACATATCCAGGCTCGTAGAGTCAAGCTAAGCCAAAATCCTTCTAAGTTTTCACGATTTACATAGCAAAACAAGATGAAAGACAAACAGAGCACTGTTGGCAAGATTTTTGGGGAGAACCCACAACAACAAAGATGGATGTGGATAGTTAAGTGAAAAGGTGGTTTTTATAACTTTTGGAGGAAGTTGTAAGAAAAGACACGATTGGTGGAGAATATTGAACCTGTAGGTGACTAAACTTGAATATCTTGGGAGTCTTCAAGGTTAGCAGGATAAACATTAGCTAATGAAACTTCAGATGCACATTGGGAGTCTTATTAAATGATTAATCACTCAATTTAGCGTACAACTCTCGACTGAATAGTTCACATTAAATCGGATCATATAAGATACCTGCTCTCAGATAAAAACAACTTTTTCTGCAAGAATATCGCTTTCTTGTTCTATGGCTATGATACATATATAAGTATTCAATCAAAGATAATGTATGCAAAGTTGGTGAATTTTTATTTCTCAATGTTTTGTTTTGAACATTTGAATTAAAACATTTCCCTCCAGTACATCATTCAAGGAGTCAGAAATTTCCACTGAGGTCTGCATGACTAATCAAAACCCAGCTTACGAACATCAAGAATGTTATTAATGGAAAGTGAGTGGTAAAATAAATGCCTGTCAAAACTAGCAATTTTGAATTTTACCAGCTAAACGCCTTGCTGATATGATGATAGGAGTGGTGTTATAACCATTTTTGACTAGTGCAATTCCAGGTGTCTAAATCTCTATTGCTATCAAACACATTAGATTGGTTTATACAATGTGCAAGTTCCTCCTCACAAAAACCTGTGATGCTCTTGAAATAGAATCTCCAGCGATTATAAGCTTCTCCAGTTTCCCGAAAGTTTACGGGATAAAGAGACCCCAATCATAACTGTGGTTCTAGAGAGATCTTCAATTTACCAGTAATATATCTGCACATTTTACTTTTCTCTGATTTGTAAAATATAATTCCTAAAAAATATATATCCCTCTGTTTGGATCCCATTTTGATAATATAATTAAGTGATCTATTCTTTTAGATCAAATGGTCTGAATGCAGTAGTAAATTTGCATTTTTTGGTAAAGCTGGACTCTCATACATGTCTAGAAGCTAATTGCAACTGTTTCAAATATAACCGTAATGTAATTTATAAATGAAAGGCACATTTAGTCATTAAATGCTTGAGTAATTGGGTTTGCAAATATAAAGACAGACAATATTTCACATATATTGGTGTGGGAAATTTGATTTCAAAAGATAAGAAGATTACAGAAAAATAGGAAATCATATTTCAACTGAGACACTTATACGGAATTGGCACCAATCATAAATGATATGTGTATTTAAGTATTTACGAGTTTATACAATAATAAACCAACTCATCTAACCTCACACTTGCTCATGGTTAGGTTTGTTTTCAAATCCTGTAAGAGTTGTTTTCATGTTATTTCATTATAATGTAAAAAGTCTGAAAATAATATCTGAGGCATAGGCTTCATTTCAGCAAGTAGTAACCAACGCATTTGAACGTATTAACAAAAGGTAATCTACATTCGATATTTACAAGTTTAGCAGTTTCCACCTTTCCTAGCTCTGTATTTCTTGATTTCCATAATTAAATCCTTGTTCTCTGATATTTATAAGTAATTAGCCATTAATAGTTCTCGACGTTAAGCTTACTCTGATAAACTCATAAGCCTTACAAAAATTCGAGAAATAATTATCCCTGCTCGAATAAAGTTAAAAAGCACAATTTTATATAATGCACATATACGAAAAAGGTTTAAAGAAAGCTAGAGATAATAGTATTTTCATTCTGAGGACTATTTGAAAATCGAAATATAAAATAAGAAATATGAGACAATGTAAATTTTCAGAAGTATTGATGTACGGTAAAAAAGAGTTAAGTGTTACTGAATTTTCAATTGACGATAACGCGGCAAACTTGAGTTCGTCTTCCTATAGTAGTACTTTTGTGGTTCCATATTCTTGAGATTCTCCGAACCCTCTATTCTTCCAGTTACCGTACGTTTCTTGTTACTGATATACTTTCCTGAAGTGGAAGAGTTTACTTTCAGCTCCAAACCATCTTCATAAATTACATCACTAGTGTAACCAGATGAGGAAGAAGACTTAGCAGTCCAAGTTTGTCGAGTACTTCTTTGAGCACTGGGTTTGATCTTGTGCGGTAATTGTGGCGGCCGTGATAGTATTGGAACGCTAACCTTTTCCACATGTCTAGTCGAAGGTGGAGGCTGTGATCGGTGGCGTTGTTTATTTGGTAGATGTAGTTCAATCGGTTCAGGATGGTCGTATTTTGTAAATGTAGACTCATCAACAACACTAGACAAGTCCTCAGTTACTGCTTGTTTTGGTCGATGTGAAGGCTGACTGGGAGCATAGCGTTTATAATTATGCGGAAAATGGATGGGGAGATTCGAACAAGTTCGATTGTCAACCGATAATGGTGCATATGCCTTTCGATCGTGATTTTTTAGTTCCAAATTTATTCCTGAATGATGAAGACAGCATTGGCAATGCTGAACCTCTTGGAATGCTGAGATTTCCTCCGTAATCTCATTTGTTTGACTGTCAGATTTCACTTCAGGTACCTCCTTAAGAATTTCAACACCATCTTTCAGATCGATCGAGATATCTTTGCCAGATACTTGAATGTCGGCAGGCCTATGTTTTTGAACTGGTTCTGCGGTTTCAGAATCTTCCCAGAGAACATAACTGGTAGTGTACTTTTGAGAGAATCTTCTGCTCAAATTGGCAAATTCATTACTGAGCAATGTTGTATCATCCAATTCCAAGTTATCCTGCAATTCAGTTGAGGCGATTGTGCCAGACACCAAAGTTTGATTACCGATACCTTTCGGATCGATAGACAACCCACGTGTTTGTGTCAGATGATTCATTAGAGTGGAATAGACAGACTCCTCAGAAAAACCAAGTGAGGTCACTGTTGCCGTCTTTCCTTGTCGACAACCCATATAGATACATAAAATCTCATCTACTGGAATAATCCTCTCCACTTTCGAAAATTTGATTCTCTTAATCGGTAGCTTCTTGGCATTCCTATCAGTAACAAATTCAACGCGATCTTTGAGGATTTTAATGAAATATCCAGTCACATTAGAGGTTTGTGGCTTTAGACTCTCCTCCTCTAGAGCCTCCTTAAGTTTATCTGCCTTCTTGACTTTAACATGATTGAAAAATCGAAGCGGTGCCTTAACTTCTACATCTTCACTGAATTTAGTCGACTGTGTTGGATTCGGCATAATTTTGTGTGACAGTGTGCCGTGTGGCAATCAGGTGCATGGAGTTTTTAAGAGACAGAAGAAAAGTGCTTAAAGTTATTGCTACTCTATTGGATGGTCGTTTAATTAGCTTTCATAGGAGTACGTTCTAATGGCGCTCTCTAAAGATGATTAAGCATATTTGCTTTGAGTCAGTCGTTTTGAATAGTGCCTTGAAGTCTGCGTGTAATTTTTTATGTGTGAAAAGATGATTGAGTAGCCCAAATCATCGTAATTTTATATGAAAAAATATGAAAACGGATCTACTAAGGAGATGAAACAGGCGTTCCACTACCCTGTCTTTAAAATTGCGTAGATCGATATTTACACTTTCTCTGCATTTAAGCTGACAAGAAATTGATTACAAAACACAGATGAGGCTTGTTTGAAAAATGTTTGCAAACAATAAAACAAAAGGCTCACCTCCATCTAACTGTAATGACCTCCAAATATCCCAGACAAAGAGTCGTAACTCTAGGTTTTAGGATCAACGTCCTCAAAATTTACTCCCCCCTTTATGGTAAAAGTATAATATTTACTGATGTACATCTCATGTATCAATTAACATCTTAAATGTGAATTTTGATTGATATTGTGTGATCAATTAGAATGAAATTACTTCAAATTACTCAAAGCTGCCTAAATTTGATTTTCGTCAAGAATATATGGAACACATTATGACAATAATTACTACTCAAAATGGCTTTTTGTTTGGTAAAAATTGTTCATTGGATAATAGTGTGTTCCAAAAAACCTAGATTTATTTATTATTCACCGAGGTTCACATTTTACGTGGGGCTAAAGTTTCCAGCGTTTAAGAATAAATAACATGATTATTAATGAATAATTTTGTGAATATGCAAACAAAATTTGGGCAGGTTTAATATTGTTGACCTCAGTTAGATGGATGTGATTTCGTGCTAGATACTCCTCTTTAAGTTTTATTGATCTGCACTACAAAATAAAATGGAAGAAAAGAGAGATAAACAATTTTAAAGAAAATAATAGGGGCGTTACTTACTGAAGGTCAAAGTTGTACTTGTCAAGGTGCATAGAGACTTACGAATGTGGTTAGCTAATAAAAAACAACTATTTACACAAACATTAATTAAAAAATATGAACGTCTTGCACAAAATGTGCTTAAATTTTGAAAAGGATTAATTACTGCATACAAAAGATCCGGTGGACCTCGATAGTAACACGTTTTAACTTGAACAAAATTTGCAGACTGTTCGTCAGATCAGATAGAGTTGATAACAGTTGAAAGTCGAGTATCTCAAAAGAAGTTTACTATTTGGCCAGACACTGAGAGCCTTGACATCACAAAAGGTCAAAATCTGACGCCATTCCTTTCTGGATATACAGATATTGGTCTAGACTGAGTATAAAAGTTCACATTTTTATTTGTGCATGTATTTTTATATGAATTTTTAGAAAAGTGTTGAAAATATTAAGAACGGTAAGTTTAGTTTAGATAATGTTGAACCTGGAAGATAGAGTTTGTCTAAGGTTCCACAATTCTACGATTTTAACCTTAAGACAAGATAGAGCCGAGATAAGACAGCGGTGAGCAACCTCCATTTAGAAAAGTTAAAAATCGCAGGAGAAGCGAAATTTAGGAGAGTTAGTTTGGGCTGTGTGTAATTTAAAGCTTATTGGAAAGAGATAGATGTTCAGAAAAAAGGATGTGGAGCCAAGACCAAATAAAGGTACCGACTCTACTAAGTTTGGGAGCAAATATGAGGTTACAATAAGATGATTCTTTAAAGAGACTCAATCAGTTATATAAACCTCAATTAGTGTGTAGATTCCTAGGTACAGACTTTAACTTGATTCAAACAACAACAAAATTTTTCAATATTGAATGCTAAAAATGACCAATTCCAGCATAAAATTATCAAATGCCAGTAATTAGGGAAAGAGTTTAGGAATGAAAGCATTCATTAAGTACAGAAAGACGTTTTAAAGTCATGCCGCATAGTGGTTAAGACAAAGTGAGCTTCACTACTGGGTTTAAATACTCAATAGTAACACTATTTCATACTTATTTTAATCGAAAACTGAGACTTCTCGGTTACGCATCCCCGTTCTCTTACGAACTGTAATCATGTCTGAGCCTTTTCATTCTATTTTCTAGTCCATTCTCCATAAAATACATGCAGAAATCACTTTCTCCTATGAGCAATATTAAGTTCAATACCGTGCAGTCTCTGCTGACTTCTCACGAATGAAAGTTACCGATACGCTTTCTCACTGTTATCAAGATCAAATGTGTAAACGGTAATAATGCATAAGAAATCAACAGATTTCTGAAAATGCTTGTCAAATTACGGCCATTGCATTCAGTAAGTATTAATAAACTATAGTGAGTCATCGAATTTCAAGAAAAATGTTTTTAATAATTGGCTTAACCAACAATAATTCCTGTTCAGTTATCAGTTTTGAAATATTGAATCAATCCTGGAATAATTTATTTTTTATCAAAGCAATGCTATTAGTGATTCCAGAAGTAACATTTTATTCAAGACGCAAAACTTACCATGGATTACAAATGAAACGTTTTCACTGCAACAAACTTTCCGAATGTTAATTTCAAAGTTAGAACAAGTAAAAATGTAATTAATAAATGTTTAATTAATCATCACTGAGAATATCTATTGCAAAATAAAATTGCAGGTCTCTTCTTTTGATGGCTTTATCTATATGCTTTTCACCAAATGACCACAGAAATGGCAAATCCGTGGAAATAATTATTAAATGAATAGCAATACTTGCAAAAATTCATAAATTAAATGCATTTTCTACTAGGGAGATAAATATAAATATTATTTGGGAGGAAAAATAGTTTATTTTCAACTCCTCATATTTTGATAATATTATTATTCGTGACAAAGCATCTGAGCACGAGTTTCACTTAAATTATCCTCTAAAAGATAAAGTACCGGAGAGAAGTTGAAATGGCGAATAACTTTTACACTTTCACTTGAAGAGATTCATTACGTAGCGTTCTAAAGTTCTGAATGTAAAATTTAACGATTTGTCTCTTGGGTATTCAAGTTTATTCGAGGGCCCAGTACCTCAAGTTTATTTATTGGTTGATTAAATTGGACTTTAGTTTATCTCATTGGCGTTGTATGCATTAGATGAACAAGTAAACCTACAAACAGTACAAATAAATGTCAAAATTCATTATAAGTGATTCAGTGTGACCGCACCATATTGTAGAAATGCATATTTTCGTCTGTACCGAGAATTGCCTGAGAAGCAAACCCGTGATTTTGAATAAACAAACGCAAAAAATGATAGTAATCCGTTTAAAAATATGCGTGTGAGATATTTTTAAGTTTGAATTAATTAAAACAGATAGTTTATTCAAATTGTATTATATTCTTTTCCATTCATTTCAGATTGACTGGGGTTAGTTCGAGATAAGAAGGTCACAGATTGATAATTAAGTGACACTGACGTATAATTTTAGCGTTTTCCATTTAATTAAACAGCTCTCAGGATATTAAGCTCAGGAGAATTTTGAATTACTAGAAAATTCCAAGATTTAAGGTTAAAGGTAATTCTTATTGGGTTTGCACAAAGTCAGTTCTATAAGGCTTAATTGCTGGTTTGATATCGCTGCAGCTACATTTGACTCAAATTCAATTCAATTTAAAAGAATATGTGCGCGATATTTTAATTTAAGATGAACTTGTGCCAATGTAATCTACGAAAAAAGTTCTACTGAATAAATAGAAGTACGATAAGTTGGCCAACTCCAGTTCTGTAGGTAAGCATGGACGTCAGCATGTGGAGTAACATGGGCACAGAGTGTGGACCAACGGGGAAGGTAATACGCTGTGGTATATTCATTTTCAGATGTCCGACCTATTTGTGGGGAGCAACCATTCAGGTAATGTGAGATGGTCATTTCCTAGCACCTTTGAAAACTTTGCATTTTATGGTTCAGCTTCTTATCTTCTCGCCTTTTCGATCTTTATGCCTTCCATACTAACTTGTTATAGCCAAAAAATTTTTCCCAATGAAGATCTACTTAGACAACACTTCCTAGTGTAGGGATACAAGTGTGTTCATTATGATTGACAATTAAATGTCAATTAGCAGCGTGATACCGATTTGATTTACAGGCCACTTGGAGACCACCAGTGGATTGTGAATTGCTCATCCTGGGACGAACTATAAACAATGTCGCTTTGAGCCACTTCGTTTTAAACTGTTTTCCCTTTTATTGCGTCATTACCACTGTTAGAGACTGCTTCTTATTGAAAATAACTAAGTAGTGTATTCGCATCTAAAACATATGTCAATTTGGATATGAATTACTTCTAAATAGGTGAAGATGATGCTTCACGAAGCTACGAAACTGCGATTTATTCTTCAGTTAATTTAAGACAGTGTAATGAACAAATATAAAACCCCAGGGTCGAAAGATGAATTTAAATCTAAATTATACTTGTTGTCAGGATAAGCTTATTTCTGCATTATGTATCTACTAATACAGGTGTAAGTAGAGCTTGAATAGTTACCACCAAAGTTGATCATTTTATTTAGTGATAGTTCTAGTATCAAAGATTTGTAACAAATAGAGAGCGTCGGTGCATTTATCCGATAAAAATAGAATCAGAAAATAGACCATAAAATATTGATCATGAGTTGCAGAACAATAATGGGAAGAAGTTCTTTATTCAAAATTGCTCCATATTAACATGACTGGAGATAATAATCTAAAGCAGATATTGTTAAATTATGGTTTACATTATTATTAATTTAGCCTACTTATAATTATTCAATAGCAAGTTTTATCAAATCGAATTTAAAGAAGATGATGTATCGGAGTTTTATAATTTCTGATTTCATTCATTAAATTAATAATATTTAATTTTTTTCCATCCTCAACTTAATTAAAATAACGATGAGAATGATATAATGGATAAAGATATGTTACCACTAGTATAACTTAGGTTGTTCCTACAATTGAACCAAAAGGTAGAATGAAGAAGGTCTATAGCTCATTCTAAGGAAAGTAATTTGTTGGTTATAGTATATCAGCTTGTTAATAAGGCTAGTTTAAATTTTACTGTTCGAACAAGTGGTTACCTACCTATAAGACTGGAGTTTGGGAAAAGTAAGCAGATCCGGTCCATGTAGTTATCCCATGGAATTTCTTAGACCAGATTTTAGAATTTTAGGAACGAACATCCTAATAAATTTCGGAAAAGAAGAGTAGACGAGTTTATCGGCTACCATTTAATGAGAAAGCAGGTAAGGTTGTTGGCTCAAGCGGAATTAATTTCAGCAAAGTCAAAGCTCAATAACTTCCACCTAAGGTTGGGCTTATATGGATTTGGATAACGAGATAGTGACTAGCAAATAAATGCCGTAGTGAGGAGATTGTTTTCCCAAGTATTTGCATGCAAACCAAATAACTGATAGTCCAATTCACGGGAACGACTGCTGCGATTAGCTGACTAACTCGGGACATTTTTACATATTAAGACAGCGTACATTTACTCTAATTGGGAATTAATCACGAAATAGTCGCTTCGTATATCAAACGCTCTCAGGATATAAAATGCGCCATTTGACATAAATCCGATTTCTTTAAATTAGATCACAATCATTTCATCAATTCAGTGGCAACTTTCTATTCCTCCTCCATCTTTGTAATGATATTTATTCAGTCGAATAATTAAGAATAACAATTTAACTTCTGACTTATCGGGAAGAATATCAAATGTTTTGTTATTGATTCTCAATGAATAATAAAACCTTATGATTGCAAATTTTTTGTTAATTGAGTTCATTTTCCCATGAATGTCAAGTTTTATATGTTAGAATAAAATTGCAGGGGCAGTGGACTGATCCATTACTTTACAAGCGCCAAAAGTATATAAAGAAAAAGGCAAGTCAAAGTATAAAGCAGAAAAACAGTTCTCAATCAAAGGTAATGCAAGAATTCTAAAAGTGATAAACTAGTTTAATGAAGGTAATTTGTCTAATGTTTGTTTTAATTAATTTGACCGAACCAAGTAAATCTTTGTTGAGTCTTTTCCTGGGTAGGCGATAAAACTCTCTCCATCCCTAGTCCATCCCATATTTCTGTCTTGTCTGTCCCTACTATGACGTTGGTTATGTTGATAGTGGTGTTTTCGTCTGCTGGGGAGCTCCTCAACCCGATACTTATTTGAATCAAAGACGAACATTCGGCCATCATCTACATAATCCGGTGCATTGTTTTGATTTACTCTAATAATCTTAACTCTTGAACTATCTCCAACAAATGTGCCAGAATAAGAAGACGAAAAGCTGCTGCTAGTAGTGCTGCTACTGAAATCATTAGTAGTTGAAGAGCTAAAACTACTTGAAGAGGCAGTGCTGCTTGTCCGGCATCGATATGTACCCGAGTGAACTTTGACCACCTCAGGTTCACAGTAGAGACGGAAGGGGGACGGTTGCAAATTATGGGATCTGTATCCCTTCACCATGGACTGAGATCGAGAACGACGATAGCGGCGAGCAGATCGGTCCTTCAACACTTCACTGTCGATGAACACAGTTTTTACCTCATAACTTACTCCTGATTCCTGTCTTCTAGCCTTGAGTGATGACGACGAGGTAGCAGATCTAGATAAAGTTGGAGTTCTTGATGCTGATCGTCCTCTTTGACGACTCTTGGATTTCCTGCTCTCTTTCCTATTTCGGAAAACAAATATTAAATAAATATTTTTTCAGTATTAATATAATCTGAATCATTCTGACAACAAGTCCAATTGCAGAGCTACTTCCTATTGTCCTATTTAAAATTTTGGAAGAATAAAAACTCTTTCGGTTATCACTCCAAGATTGCAATATCCGCTCATTCCAATGACAGAGCCTTATTATATCGGCCTACATATTTTCATTTGACAGAACAAGACCTACAGGTTTGCTCATTGAGTAATTTGAAACCATCAAGGCATATCACGATATAAAGATCGAAATTACAAAGAAGTACTAAAATTGTTTAACCAACGATTTAAGTATTGAACAAAGCAGAAATTAATCAGTTCAAACGTCTTTGATGACAGCATCTTAAAGGGAGAAATAAGATTTACCGGTAGCCAGCGCACTATTTGTTTTCGATCTTTTATATTTGCTCATCCTAATTCATCCTTAGATCCTCTTTGTTTGCCCTTCCTGTACGGGAATTTTTAATAAGTTTCTCGCGCACCCCATCCCTTACTCCTCCCCATTTCCACAGTCATGTCCCACACTGTGTGAATATCGTAATGATGATTTTCCGCAACAACAACGAATTGTTCCATCTATCTCCCATGTATTTAACAGCTTGCAGGAGACAAACTCTGGAATTTAATTTTAGAAATAATAAAACATTAATAATTGAAAAATACCTATCAGTTGAGCTAAAAGCAGATGGAGATTTCGAATCAGTTCGTCCAAGATCGCGTTCAACTGCGCTTTGACGCGACCTTTGACGACTCAGCTTGCCCTCTTTTCTATGTGGGAAAGTAAATATCTCAATGGAGGTGAAGTGTATCTCCGTGTTAGGAGTGTAATTTTGGATGTCTAGTTAATTTTAAATGATTAATGATGTGGGGGTAAATGGGCAAAATGAATTTTATATCATTTATTAAAATGTGATTAGAGAAAATAGTAATAACATAAAAATACCCCTATGTTGGTGAGATGTGAGTAACATCAATCACTGGAAATGGCATTAAATTCACCAAAATGATAAAGATTGTATCGTCAGTAGATTTAAATGAGCTCCGATTGAGTAAATTCTGATACCTTTGACATTAAGAGAGAAAATTCATGCTAGTACTTTCCCAGAAAACCTTAATTATTTGAGCGGTACCTCAACCACCTAATTTTCTCACCCAGGTAATTGTCATTTTTCTTTCATCCTCTGCTTTCTTCTGCAGTCGGAAAAATTTAAGATAGTGAAAAAAGCAGGTCTTTTCTCTTCAAAACCGAAAGCTACCACAATTTTCAACCACTTCACTTGACAGCCATACTTCAACCGAAAATTCTTCAAATCTCTAGGAATGTTGGTTTAAGAGCAGAGACTCTAATCGCAAATTGATCCGTGCTTAATGAATTAGATAAATAAATTCATCTTTCTTGATAAATATTACAACCTTATATTAAAGTTGCTTCCTACTTACTTTCAATAAATAGACCAACATTGGATGTTACGTTTCTATATAAGTCTGATTCTCCCAAATCTATAATGAAGAATTCAATATTGATGAATGCATTTATGTTAGAAAAACGTTTATCAAATTAATTTTGTGCAAATTTTCCAATGTTTAAATGAACAAAGATTTTAATTTCTGAAAAGGAAGTAAATGTTTAAAGTGGAAACTCATTCTAAAGGTCTGCCTTCATTTTATCTATCCTTATCTAATTGATGTTACAGAAAAGGAAGACTATGTTGATGGAAATTATAAAAAGATAATTAGTGCCTTTAGCTGGTTCACCGACTCAAAGTACATCAGGTGCAAATGCATGTGAATGTACTGAAACCACATAATCAAGAGCCAAAATTCTGAGCATGAGTTTATTCAGACACCCAGAGCGATGTGATGTTAGAAACATTAGAAAGTAAAGAATTAATATATACCCATTTGGTGATACTATGACTGCTGAAGATTGATCGAGATTACGATCCTTTTGACGTAAACGATGACGACTCTTTTTACGCTCTTCTCTGAATTGGAAAGTTAATATTTACACAGATGGGGTTTATCTATTAATTATTTGTCCTTGTGGAGTTAATCGCATTAGCTTGTGAGTGAGCATGGAGTTTGGATAGGGAAGAGTATGCAGAAGAAAAGGTAAATATCAAATTATTCTTTCAATAATTATTTTAGCCCGCTGGTAGAAATTACATTTTATTTGCCAAGTATTATATAGCAATTAACAGCTCCATAATGTAAAAGATGGAATCGATATCAGTGCCCAAACATCTAAGCTTGAACAATTTGGGTACTCGCTTTCTTCTACAATTGGGGCAGACAACAATTAACGGGACTTGTAAAACGTAAATAAATGTAAATCCTTATTTTTGAAAACCGCCATCTACTAGAATTTTCATAGAATGGTATCTCCAATTTCGGAGGAATCAACGTTTATCAGAAAAGTGCATACAGAACTCTTGCTTTCAGGACCTTTACGCTCTGTTACCTTTCTCCTTCCCTCAATTTTTGTAATATTGGAAGTTATGAGATCATGTCCAAATGGTATTAATTATAAGACTTTTTGTTTACTGACACATTTGTTAATTTATCCATATTAAATGCGACTAGCTAAATTTAGAAAATCACTTTAACAGTAATGTCTTCAACCCATGAATGAATCTTAAATTAATTTCAATTTTGAAAAAAATTAACATTTACCTCACATCAAAATTTCTCACTTTGTCAATCTTCATCTCTTAATTCAACACAGTTAAGGGTGTTTTTCGAAATCGTTAGAGAGAAAGGTTTCAAAGGTCTTGACCATAAAAATTTTACTCTATCAATGTATAAGTGCTTAGAAATTTAAAATATAATTGTTGAATGAGACTCATTACTTTTCATACCTGGATGGGGCGACTGAAAAATCAAAACCGGGCAAGTGTCCTCTTCTTATTGAGCAAGTCTTATGAATGCACGGACCACTTATTAACATAAGTATTAGCTTCTAAATGCGTCTCTTCCTTCTCGGAAATGTGATCTCTGGGTTAGCAGTCTTTTAGATCCTTAAGACTTTTTAATAGTGTTAGAAAATGAAGGTAGAAAATCAATTTTTATTAACCTTGAATAAGTGGATCTTAAAAATTAGCATAATTTTCTGTAATGAACAAGTAAATGACGTTTTAAAAGATCCTATCATGAATTGGGTGTAAAATTGAGGGTGATTCAGACGTTTTAGGGCGAGATAATCAAATTAATGGAAAAGTTTTAATGATGATCTTAACATAATAATTATAGTGAGGGAAATAAAATTCTTGGTGCTATCTCAAATATTATGCAAGTGTTAACCAAATATCCTTCACACAAGCAAGGAGGTTGAATAAATGTTATGTGTAAGTAATACATCATCAAATACAAACACATCAATTGTGTTTTCGATTTTACTTTATCAGAAAGTATTCCACGAGTTAATAGACTATCTTGCAATGTCGTTATTAAGAAATAATTTGAAAGGAGAATATTAATTACAACAAATTAAAGATATAATAGTATGTAATAATGTAAAATTTTTAAAAGCAGGAGATTTGATAATTTTGTTCAAAAAAATGCTATCTATCTACGAATAACTCCACGGGAAAAGAGTACAAAAAAGACCTCTTTTGTTTTGTCGATATAACTTGGTAGTATGAACTTTTGAAGTCATATTTATTTGCTGTTTTTTACAAATTAATTCCAAAATTAATCAAGCAGAAATAAAATTGCGAAACACATGTTTTCCAATAAATTGAAAATGAATGAAAAGCATTGTTTATCCAAATTCTAATATAATTAACGATTAATAGGGTCTTAATATCGCAGAAGCTGAGGAAATGAGTAATGAAAATGAAGCCTAAAACATCAGATTATAAAAATAGTACTCTTTGTGAGTAAATGCTTTTAATTATTGACATTCGTACTTCATTATCCATCCCTAGACTCTCTGCTCTTTTCCGAAATGTTTCACTTTTTCATTTATTTAATAGGAGCTTTATGATTTTTCTATTTCCAAAGGAGAAAATAAATAATTTTTGTTATTAGAACTTATCAAATCAATCTTTCACATAAAGTTAACCAATGTAATTTTATTGAATTGGTTATAACAGAACACTACCTGGGAAATAGTTATGCTGAAATGCGCATTATTTAAGATATAAAATACGCATGATTTAATTATATGACTGGCAATAGCAATAAAGTTGCAATATTTATTCTATTGTGAAATATTTTGAATATTCAGTGTATTGAAAGTAATGGTAAAACTATCAAAAAACAGCTCTAAGGAGTCTGGTCAGAGCAGTCAAAACAATGTCTAGTCGTCTGACTGTTTTATTTTCAAATGATATTATAAATGTTTCAGACTCTTGAAACTAATGTCTGATTATCGTCAAAGTAATTAAATATGCCAAAGAATTTGAGAAGTAGTAAAATACCATATTTTTCGGAATTACCTAAACAACTGCGGGCATTAGAAGGACGATTTAAAGGGAGGAAATTAGCAGTGAAGTCCCTAATCTTTTGTAGGCACATCATGAAGACCATACGAAACACAATTAAAGTTCAAACTTAATATTTTGCAATTATTTTCTTAATATTTAATTTTCTATGTGTTTATATATACACCTAAAGTCAAAGAAAAAATTATCAAATGAAATTAAAACAAAAAATCCAATGATAAAAATATCAAATGTTAAATAATATAAATGTAATTTAAATTAAATTATTTTCAAAATTTCACAAAGGAATACCCATCTTTTGCTCTTAAAAATATTTAAAAAGATTGAAATGTTTTATAAATAGCGATTTCATATGCAGGTCGTTCAAAATCTCCTTTATGACTCAGGTATAAAAGTATATCATATGAAGTAGAAAAAACTTCATTATTTATCCGCGTAGTGTTATTATACTCTCATGGGAGATATGTGGAATCTTTTATTTAGAAGGAATTATTTGCATAATCACTAATTTAAGCGCTTGAACATTTAGGAACCTAAAATCACTAAATAAAGCAAGCAATCATTTGCTTATCTCTGATGGAGTACTCAAGCTTTGAGTTCACATTAAGTAAACTTCAATGAGTTCCGCCACGACGAAAACCATAACTTACTTGCATTTACTAGATACAAGGACAAATTTTTCGAGATGGCTTGACCATTCACTCATTTGGTCAAAAGGATCTGATATTCGAGAAATGATCTAATTTAGGAAACCTGATGTCATACCTTTAAATTTGAATTGTGGTAAATGAAGATAAATAAGAAATGTTTGCAAAACTCTATATTCTTTATAGCAGTATTTTGTGAAAGCTACTTCAATTAATTGTGGATTTTTTAGTATTAATATGTTCATATTTTTCAGTCTTATGCTTATATTTAGTCATGATAATGAAAGTGTAAATTCTATTTGTTGTGAGTAATATAGGAACAAGAAAAAAATCAAAGAAGAAAGAGTTTAACTTACGGTGCCATTCTCTACTGATCCCTATTTGTAATACGATTCTGGGCAACTGATTTTTGAACTCATTTTCTCCAACGCAATTTCTCAAATGTTTCATGTATTGGTGCCGCACACGCTTCTAATTTGATTACAACGCACCACTAAAATCCTTTATTAAGTGTTTATGTGGCAAACAGAGTACTTTTCTAGAATTTTCAAGTATTTTCAATACTTTAACGACTTTTGACCTTGAACTTTGACATTATTTATCGAATTCGAAAGAATTAATTGTAAAAGTGTTACTTACGTAATTAAATTTCATAAACGTTTTTTTTTAATTTTGAATAACTACCCATTTGATGATGGGAACAATATTTCATATTATTATTTTAATTAACGGAAGAGTAGATATACAGCGGTAGCTACACCAATACGTCTTTTTGCTACACCTAAACAGTCCAAATAGCCTCTAGCAGAGTCCTTTATTACCGATTTGCTTCCAAAATTAGCTAAGCTATGCCTAAAGTGGTAAAAACAAGAAAGATGTTGAGTGGAGAGGGTGTATTGCTCACTTTCTTGTGTGTCGTTGTCAAAAACTTAGTCAATGAATAAAAATATCAGGCTAGGTTGCAGGGATCTTGATTATTGATTGGCTGAAGAGGCCTCTGCGCACACGTCCGCGCTTGTTCTCTCGCGACCGGTTACATATCCGCACTTTTCAGACTGTTCTAGCGCACCTGATTCAATCAGCCCTGCTTGCATAGTAAACCCCAGAGATAAGTGCTTTTGTCTTTTTTGTCTTCTACTTAGTTATCAAGACATAATTAAATAATTTTTTGCCCTCTTTATCAAAATATCACACCATTGATACACTTTTGGAAAAATTATATGAGTTGATTGAGAGAAAAATAAAAAATTTGATATTTTGATGATTTAAAAATTGTATTTATTGCAAACCTCCGGACACAATCATGATCTTTCTCTGGATCCTAATGGTATAGAATTTTTGAGAGTGTTTAAATATAGCTTAGCTTTGGAGGCGACTCAGTGAAAATAGCCGTAATTGTTGTTTCAAAAGGGAAGGGTTGCATTTGTGCCCATTTTCATGGTTTTGTATCTAATAAGCCAAAGCGTTTAGCCATACTGACTCCATATAAAAGATAGCTTAGAGGCAATAGTCGCTTATTTAGAATTGGAAATAATTTTGAAATTAGATTTGTAATCATTGGAACTCAAATTGGATCATATTTAAATTCTGTTGATAAAAGTGTTTGTAGAAGATGTTCTGAAGCCGTTCCTATAAGAAACTTGCATTCCATTAACTCTCTTATTTCCTGAATTAATCGGTGAGTTTTAAAACATATACTACTTGAAGAATACGAATATGAATTGATCTCGTAGCCTCTGACTTGACAGTGTGCACGTTGACCACTACACCACAGGTACACAGGGCTAACTGAAAGTTTGAACTGTTACAATACTGGATTATTGGTATTTAGTAAAATCCAATAGTCCAATTCCGAAAACACCAACAATTAAAACATCATTAACATAAAAATGTAAATTTTGAAATTTATAAATTTTTTTAAGTTAAGACGTTTATAAACGGCAGACACAAGCTTTTGTTTAAATTTTAATAAGCTTAGTTCCTCAGACTAAATGCTTCTAGGTGGGAACTTATTTGCCTTAATTTGCCTCTTTTCAGTAAAAGCAAGTACCAAGTCTATTGCGATGAAACGCAATCAGTTTTAACGCTCGTTTAAGGATCAAATGCTTCTAATGAAATTAATGTATCACATTTAATGTTGTCTTGTGAATGACTGTCAACTCCTCGTGCGTGACATCATTTGGCAGATGAAGAGCTTTGCCGATACCTTTTTTATGTCAATTTCAAATAGTTAATTCTAGACATTTCATATCATTCCGAGAAATTAAAAAATTTGAAAACGGAGATATTGATGAACTTTCGAAAAGCTCTGTTTTGCACGTGGTAAATCTTATTAAATACATATAAGAAAAGCTAATCAAATAATTATAACGGATATTTATTTTAGACATTGAGAGTAGTTATTTGGATCCAGACTCATTACCAAGGAATGTAATGGTAAGATGTTTAGTTTTTAAAGGATTTTGAATTAGTGAGCTAGTAGAGGATATACATTTTACAAAAATGCAAATGGATTTATTAAAAAGAGATGGCTATTTTACCTCTACCTAGATGATACCAGAGCGGTTCATTTGTTCTATGAAATAAATCACAATAGATACCCAGTCAAACTCTGGTATTCCATTTTCCAATCACTTAATTATTATTGGCACTATAGCAGCATACCCACAACATTACTTTACACATTGTTTAATTGAATAGTTTCATTGGTGGTTAAAATAAGAGAAGTAATTACCAAAAATGAAGTAACAAATGTGTAGATATATTAACGTTTTATTAAAAAAATCAGACATGTGGAAAATAAAGAAAAAACACGAATTTAATTGTTAATTAGATTTTCATCTTTACTCTTCAATCCCCAATGACTGCGCATAAAATAACCAGCATGGTTGGTTATGCACATTACCGGATGTATACCGATAAACACCGATCTCATGGACGCTGACTGGGTAGATGTACTCTTTCACCACTACGCCAAAGGGGTACATAAAGTGCCATATAGTTAAATTAACTTTCCTTACAACTGGAATTAAAGTGAATATAAAGTATTTTAATGCCGTGGCCTGTTATCTTTAAAACTAAGAAAAAATAAATAATATGTTGTCTTGACTTGTCAGCATCTTCCCGAGAGAGAGAGACATCATTTTGTCAAAAATAATCAAAAGTCAAGTGGATAAATAAATGACAACAAGTCGTCGTTAAAGGGTTACTAACAAAACGGGACAAATACAATTGTCCATCTCTAAAGGAGATATAAAAATTTGTGTTAATGAATGCCTTAGAACACTGCATCTCCCCTAATTAAGAAATAAGTCTGAAAATCAATGTTGAAGTGACATCAGATAAGTCCCAATCAGTCTTAATTTCAATAGATAGTGACGATGCTAACCATTTTTAAGGATGGCAGTCCTATAGATAGTTGACAGTTTAAATCCCTCTCCGCATATATTTTGAGAACCTATTGATCCTATTGTACCCATTACCACGCATTTTAGATTGTCACAATAAATTAAGATTTGTTCTCTTTGGAGTCTTTTGAGTCTCTAAATGCATACTCATGCACCCAATTCATTTAACATCTCAATAAGTGAAAGTCTCGAAAATACCATCAATAAAGTAGAACTTGTTACCCAAATGTTAGATATTAGAAGAAACGTAAACATCATATAGAAGGAGAGTAGAGGTTAACGCGGTCCACCTGTAAGTTTACATATTTAGGAGAAGCCGGAATAAATAAATGGAAAAGGGAACCTTAAGCCGCTGCACCACATTAGTAGATTGTTTTACTTGAAAGTTTGATTAATTATTTCTTCTCCTGAATAGGCAAATTGAATATAAATACAAAGTTCAATTTTTAAAATTATTTCATTTAACTCATTATTGGACATAGACTTGTAGCGGATGCTACACCAATATGTCCTCTTGCTACACCTAAGTAATCCTCCTAAGCAGTCCGAATAGCCTCTAACACAGTCCTCTATTATCAGTTCACTCCCAAATTATCCAGGCTATGCCCAAAGTGGTAGGAACCAGAAAGATGCTGAGTGGAGAGGGTTTATTGATCACTTCGTTGTTACTGTGAGTTAAAAGCTTAGGCTGCAGGGATCTTGATTGCTGATTGGTTGAGGAGGTCTCTGCACACATGTACGCGCTTGTTCTCTCGCGACCGATTACATCCCCACAGTAACTAGAAAGTTCTAGCGCAGGAGATTCAACCAGACTTGTTAGCGTTGTGAACTACACAGGCTGCTAGATGTAAAAAAATAAGAATGTTTTCGTCTTCAGGAGTTAAGCTTTAAAAACAAATTTTCATCAAATTATGTTAATTCAAAAGGCTTCATTATTTTTTTGCATATTTCTATTAATTAAATGTAAATCAGTCATAAATTTTTCCACACAATCAAATAAGGCTCATTAGAATAGGAATTTAAATTGGAATTAAAATTTCCTTTAATGATGTTACTTATAAATTTCCTAAGAAATTATTTCCATTAGATCCCATCAAGCATATGATCCACACCTTGATTACATCGAAAATCACACGTGGCCTTTCATGAAATTTTATTTAAGGTTTCAAGAAAATTAACTTAATTATTCTTCAGGAGTTCTTGACTTTGAGTCTAGAAATAGGTAAAGTAATTTCCATTGCAACAATTTGCGCACGTCAAACACATCAAGCTGTCTGAGTTGTTCAAAGCAGCAAAAAGTGAATTCTTCATAATATGGTATATTTACCAATGACCAACTATCGTAAATGAAAATAATGCTTAATGACTCTTAATTACTTTTAACTTTCAAAAAATGCTAAATAATATTTGAAGATATCGATATAAAATTTCATTTTTTGTCGACAAGATAGCAAAAATCGATAAACGATCAAAGCAATTAATTTTTAGTTTGTCTAATGTTTTTGCTACTATTCACATTGTCCCCAAATAAATTATTCTTTTGTTAAAAACTGGAAAGCGAAGGTCAACTAAAAAATAACAGAAATCTCTTATATTCTGGAATGCCATAATAGATATTTAAACATATGAAAAATTAATAACCCGTTTTCATATGTTCTCACCTTGAATTTAGGTTTATAATGATACTCGTCTCTCACCGTATGCTAAAGCAACTTTAGTGACGAATTCAACATAGCAAATATAAAAAAAAGTAATGTGAATGCTGTATTTTGATCTGAAAGCAATAAAAACCTGGGACAAACCTGTTACGTCGTTGTTTACCAAAAATCTATTGATAATTACGATCCTACTGAAATTATTTCAGTAAGATGTGCTGATCATTCGAATTTGACAATTTAATAGTCATTCCCAATATATGTAGCTTTTCTTCTGTTAAAAAATTTATTAAAATAATGAATAAGGAAGAAATAATTTTATTCTATTATCGTAACTGCACTTCGTATTTGCCTTCGCTCGAGATATTTTAGAATAGAAATCCACAGGTTTTGGTGTTTGCGACCTGAAATGTGGTTTCAAAAATAGTTTCTGTAATATGAAGCAATTTTTTATATTTAAGTTGAAACTCTCTTTAACTGGATAGGTAAATTTTGCCAAAATATCATTAATTATTTTTTTAGTGGTAAATAATCAGTGATTCTATTCACCAAATCTAAGGGCTAACATGGAAATTTTTAGGCTTTCAATGTTACGTTTCCTTGAAAGTATTTCTTGAGGAAGTCTTAAGCACAAAAACTGTCAAATTGAGAGATTTAAATTTAAAAATTATTATTTTTCTTGATTAGAAATTTTGATTTGTTGTATTTTATCGTCTCGACTTCTACATTGGATTGAATTGACATGTATGTCTTATGCTCCATGGCACGTTTCCGGGGTATCCACGTATCTTTTTTCATGTCTGCTCTATCCTAACTCTAAAATGATAATCCTTTATTAGTCACTCATCAGCCTAACAAAGACTACGACATAGTTAAATAAACTGTGTGTCTTACTTTGGCCAGCTTACGGTAACCACATTTTTACTCACACTGTACTAAGGCTTATTTCCCACTCTCCAAATTTCCAATGACAAGCCCGCCAACCTCTCAATTTTTACGGTGATTTATTATGTCTTTTCCCTCCCATGAACTCTTGTTCTTCTGGTATGGGAAAGACTGTGTTTTCTTATAGCCTCTAAGAACATAATTATCTCTGAAGTGGATACTTCTAAGTCTTGGTTGATAGGGCTCACAAAGTAATCCTACTAACCGGATATAGCGCTACTCTAACTCCATGAACGAAAGTTGGAGTTTCATAATAACGTATTTATTTTCAAATTCGCTTCACAATTCGTGTCTTTTTACGGTTTAATTGGTGCTAATTGGAATCCTTTCCAATCTGCGCCAATCAAGTAAACTTCAATTACATAGTATATTTGTTATTACTGCGAATACACAAGGAAAATGCATTTTCACATGTTATTAAAAAACTAACTGATAGAGAGCCTTATTCATTGTCGAACCTACTTTCAATTTACATTTTCTTATTGGTTCTCAGCAAAATATCGGCATATTTTTCTCAATATTAATTAAATATGCTTTGGATGGTACGCTAAGATGTATTTAAGTAACTCAGAATATTATTACTTGTTCTGAAATAGCCATCTGTTTCTAAACTGAGGCAGTTATAAAAGTTCTTAACTTTGGCTAGAGGCTATCAACTTTAGTGAATAGATTCACGGTCCCTATAAAAGGTACGTTTAATCCGAAAGCCAACTGGGTTCTAAATGCAATTACTGAGTGGAGGATGGATATAGAGGCATAAGAACAAAAAAATTCGTTTTGATACTTAACTAACTAGGTAGAACGAAATTCAAGATCGGCTTAAATTATCTCAAAATCAATAAGTAATTTTAAATCCATTGATTAAAACTGGTTCGATAAAGACTGATTCACAGATACTGCGTGGATAGGAAGAAATTTTGCAGGCAATGATATTAAATTTTGGTTTTTAAAGAGGATTAACTCTCCTCTAGATATTTCAGGGCACACTGTTTAGTCGAAAATTTTCGAAGAAATTTGTCTGAATATAAGGTTTTACTGAAGGAAAACGGCATGACAACGTATTTTGAATATAGGTGAACGTGAAAGCAAGTAGGTTTAGGGGAAAAAGATCAAGTAGTTATATTGTTAAAATCAGGGCTTTAAGTAGTTTTGTTCAAGATTTGATCTTTGAATTTAAACTGCTTGCTTAGTACAAGGCTTACTAACTAGTACATCTATTTGGAAGGTATGTATGTATGAAAGTAGATTGTACCTGATTAGTGCATTATTGATCGTGCGCTCTAACCATTCTTACTTCAATATCTTAATATCTCTTTCAAGAATATACTGTGATAACAATATTACTGTTGCAGTGCTCCTTTGTAATCGAGTATTGCTAATGTCAGTTTATTGATATCAAACGTAAATGAAAAGCAAACAGCATGAGATCAGACTGAGTAGATTTAACAGGCCTGGATAAAATATCAACGAAAAATTTCACATCTGGCACAACGGGGTGTAGTCAAGAAAACATTGGTAACGATTAAATACGAAGGGAAATTGTGCCACTAACGGGTGTGGTTTTAACACTCCCCTACTTTAATTTCATTCTAGTGCTTTAGACATTCATCATCAGACGTTAAAAGTTCATTCACCATTCATGTCATCAGTAAAGTCCTTTTGCTTATGCGCCAACCGACTGAGTGTAGTGTACCCTTTACATAAAAAACTCTTTAAATTAATTATTTTTCAATAATAATTCTTAACCTGAACTAAATCTAAGTGAATTTGAATTCTTTGTTCACGATCAATATGGACAGAGGGGTAGTTGTTTCTAACTATTCAAATAATCAATCCTAAACATATGTTAATCGAGATGAAAACAATTGCCGTAAGAAAAAATTTTTAAGTATAAAACATTTTTACCATCCAATCTAATGATTCTCTAAGCCATCAACACATTTAAATGCATTTCTGTCTCGTATTTGGATTGGGCTGTATGATATTGCTAATTTTCCAACTATATGGTGAACTATAGAACTTTGATAAACGATGATCAAGAAGCGTCAAAGCTCAATGTTGCATTCTAGCTGATGTAGCAATTAAGTCTGTTTGGAGATTCAAAAAGGAGCAATTTAACCTTCTAAAACTCTACGGTCATCAATATTATTTAAAATAACTGGTCTGAATTATTATTAAATAATCAGTTAATCAGTTACAGCTGATTAAATTTTCTCCATCAAGTACTGAAATATTCAAATCTATACTCTATCATAAAGTGACAATTATTTGGTGAAACATATACTTATTACGTAAATGATAGTGAATAGTTATTATCATGCATGATTACTATACTGTACTTAATACACTATAGGAATTTACGATGTTATATTGCAAGGAAATTTTAAGTTTCTAAGCCGACGATGAATTTGACAACTTAAAAAGATAATCTAGACTGTGTTAGTAATAATCATTGTAAATATTAACCTCATCTACAGTAAGCCTCCGTTGAGACACTATATAGAATCTAGCTGCTTATCTCCTTGGTAAATAACATCGAGCACTATGAAGCAGGTAGTTCTAGACGAATTTTAAAAGACTGAGGTCATATCTTGCAATGTGCTTGCTCACTAAAAACTGATGAGAGATTCTGATGACTCACTGACGGTAAGCGGTGCTCAATTCTTGGAATGTTGAGCAATAGGCACGAGATGAAGAAAGAGAATGACACACCCTATCACTGTCGGATATGAGAGTTAAACGATAATCACTGCCAAACCTACTTAATGCTCCTTCGTTAATGTTAATATTATCAAAGCTTATTCATATAACGCTCACTCTTATTTGACTGTGGACTACCTAAACATGAAAAATAAGCCAAAATTTGAAAATACCAATGAAATCCGACAAAGTTGATCTAAACGTCTTATGTAGTGTTATCTTTTCTGGCCTAGTTAGGTCAAATCAATTAGATACTAACATTGTATTTTTATGAAAAATATTTAACATTCCCGAATTAATTGCTAAAAAATTACTTTAGGAATATATCGAATAATCAGTTTAGCTATGAAGTTTTTAGTGAAATGGAAAAGCCTGTATTAATAAACTTGGCGAGTTTCACTGTATGTTTTTTTCCTGTTGTAATATTTTATAATTACAAAGATCAAATCAATTAAGCTTGCTACCTGTTTTGATTGCGTATCCTGGTTTATGAGGGAT
Source organism: Hymenolepis diminuta (assembly GCA_900708905.1). Lineage (NCBI taxonomy): Eukaryota > Metazoa > Platyhelminthes > Cestoda > Cyclophyllidea > Hymenolepididae > Hymenolepis > Hymenolepis diminuta. The sequence continues at coordinate 4,062,524 of CAADRB010000010.1, forward strand.
GAATCATGGAACCTTTTGATTGAGACCTTTTAACAAGACTTTGTGATGATTGTGCATTTTTAATGGCATTAAATTAACTTCGACGAAGAATACTAATGGGATTTAGATATCAGTTGTCACATGTCTTTATGTAGATTTTATTTTATGCATTTAATAAGATATTACCGCACATATACAAGATTAGGTATTCATATCTCCCTTCATAAAGGTTTTAAATAAATTAAATGAACAAAAATTAAAGTCAGATTGCTTGAAAAATTGTATAGAAAAGCCAAATTCAAAATTTCAGAAAAGATAAATAGAGTATCGAGAGTTTTTCCCCTTACGGCGAATAACGTAAAATCAATAGTCACAGGTTTGAGTCCAATGGTTTACGCCCAGTGAATGGAATGTAAAACTCTGCTAGTTAGATGGCTATTAAAAAACCGCAGAATTCGGATTTCCCACAGGATGCATGTTGTAGCTTTGTTAAATGGGCCTGAAAGAAATTGGCATATAGTTTTTTTTCCGTCTTCGTCGAAATGTGCAATAAAAGCTTGCAGAGAACCTTGTTTTCGCTATGAGGGCAGAGCGTTATAGGTTTAAAAGAGTACTTAGGCTATTACATTATAGAAGCATTTTACTTATCATTTTCAGTTGTCTTTACGTAACTCAATTATACACACTAGAACAATTCGAATCGACAATATTTATTTAAGCAACTAACGCTCTTTCACGGTCCTTAAATTTGATCACAAACTGTGAAGAAAATGGGAGAATTTTTAGAAAAGGATATTTAAATATAACTTTAACTTAATTATAAGATTAAAAATTATTTAAATCACTGATAACTATGAGTTCAAAAGATCCACAACATCATCCATGACTTTTAATGTTCCTGAAATAGTTAAATGAATTACTTATTTATTCAAGTAGCATTTTATGGCCAATATATTGAACTTATTAATAAGTGCTTCAATGAAACAGTTCATTTCAAACCTTCTGTAATGAAAATCAGTTAAATCCAAATAAAAGGATTATTGTAATTATTTTTAAATTCATTTTAATGCATGTTCCTTTACGTTTCAAACGTCTGTAAAAGCCGATTGGCGCGAGACAGATCGAACCCTTAGACTAAAAATCACAATATCAAATAAGGCGGACTACAATCGATTCAAAATAAAACAACTTTACATCTGTAGGTAATGAGTGCTTGCCGTGCTTCTTCACACATGTGTAAACTATAGGTGGCAGTTAAGTAGGTAGGCAGTCAGGCAATTTCACTAAGACGCCTAAGGCGATTGAATAGCTCAGTACGTGGGTGAGGAGCCTTGAGACCTAAGGGTCTCTATTCTCGTTGGCTCCCTGACCCGGCATAAAAGACGCCTGTAAGCGATTTCACCTACAGTTTTTTCATATTGCACGCTCAGCAGGGAGAGCTGTCAACTGAACGACAGAAATATAATTCAAGATGGCAAATACAACCAAAGTGACGATTGACTATGGTATGAAAAAGGCTTTCAAGAAAGAAACAGGTTATGATGATCTGATTAAGAAAGTCTATGAGAAGACCAAATCTGCCAAAGCCAAGGGCCTTACAGCTAATGTTAGTGTTGCCAAAATGTCATTCCAAGCTGGGAAAGGCAAGCCTCCAGTCGCAGCCATTGAAAACAAAAAAATCAAGGTGGTTAAAAAGGGTCCAGTAAGTGACAAAGTTGTTGTTTTGGCTACGGAGGGTGATGCAAAGAAGAAAACTTTTGTCTATGGTTTCCGTTTTGCGAATGAAAATGATGCCAAAGTCTTCTACGATATGGCGAAATTAAAGGGTGTTAAACCGAAAGAACCGGAGCCTGCTCCAACTCAACCTAGTAAACTATCCACTCCTTCTCCTGTGACGCCAGCCAGGTCACCGCCACCACCGCTTACTCCAACCACAATGACGCAAACTATGACAGATAGAAGGATAAGTCAATCTCGTCAATCATCACCACCTCGTTCCCCACCCATCCATCAAAGGAACCATAGTATTACTACTTCTTCGAGAACTTCAATCAATAAATTACAACCCGCTGCACCTTTGCCAGGTCCTTCGCCAATGAGATCACTCTCTAGGACGTCGACCAGATCGTCAAACACTTCCCTACATCGTCGTTATAAGACTGGCAAACCAAAAAATCGCCATTCTTCGTCCTCATCTTCTTCATCATCTTCGTCTTCTTATTCTAAGAGACGGACAAGTGCACCACCAAAACAGGAAAGCAGACCAGCCTACCAAGAGTTCTCCCCAGATGCTCGAACTACTTTCGTTTCTACCGATCCAAATGATTATATGACAGTGAACGGGAAACAGCATCATAAGAGACGACGTCCTGCCCCACCACCAGCATCAAGCTCAAACGGAAATTCATCCAAGCTTACGTCAAAAGACTCTGACACTGGAACACACCGATCAAGAAAGAGTGCTGAATCGGTGAGAATTTTGCAACTTACGCCTGGAAAGAGTCAAAACCCATCCAAATCGGGAAGAATGTATTACTACTCTGCTTATCTTGATAGTCCAAGTAGGTCGATAAGCAGATCTAGCAGTTCATCAAGCAGTTCAAGTGAGAGCATTGCTACGAGATGGATGCGGGCTCGTTCTGCTCCGAGTCGCAAACAAGACCGAACATCTAGCTACTGGGTTCGTGGTGGACATGATGACTATGTAGAATTCACGCCGAGGGGTTATAAGAGTAGACCGGAACCAAGAATACGCCGATCTTCAAGGTCTAGTTCTTCATCTTCTAGCTCATCCTCTTCAAGTTCTAGGTCAGAGTCCCCAAAAATTGTTGGGCAATGGAGAATCCGAAAAATATTGTCGTCTAGATCCTCATCTAGCTCTTCCGCCTCTTCCGCCTCTGATATGGATGTATATCATCCCTCACAGCATGGAAGACGATCAGGCCAACGTCGAGCTTCTCTTCTCATCACTCCACGATAAGGGATTAATAGCTTATTATTTGACCATCGATTAACGCTTACATTTTTTCTCCACACACGCACTTCACATCCCATTCACATCTCTTTCCTTTTGTATTTGGTCTTATTATTGACGAAATTGATTTTTCCATTGTCCCATCAGACCATTCCCGTTTTACATCTCTAATAAATAATTCCAAATGACCGAAATTTAATTTTACATTTCTAGGTATATTTTGCCGAGTGGTAATAGGAGCTCAAATAATATCTAATAATCCTAAGATCTAAAACTTCAGCTGATCGGATGAGGACCGTTAAGTATGAAAATGGAGAGAATTTTGGGGAGTAATAAGATACCTAAATTTGATAAAAACTATATAGAAAATTCAGTTGGCGGATATATTTGACTGTTAGAGTCCCTTTTTTCTTCGACATAATCATATTAGTTTGCAGAAATATATTATTATTAGTCTTATTCATTGCTAGACAATGACACAGAAGTTCTACTTGTTTATGGTCGTCCCAACTGTTATGCCATTATCTTGTACATTTCTTTTACACTCTGATTTACATTTTTGTTCATCTTAACAAAAGTATTTATTCATACATTTCATCCTGCATAAACAACTCTTTCACAAAGTTGTCAAATTGTTATTCAATTCTTCCTGATTATCAGAAACTAACTCTTCCAAATGTGATTTCATTTGATGCCCTTTAAAAGGACTCTGATTCTAGTACAATTCGGGCCTCTGAATTCGTACTGACAATAATTTTCGAGAAAGTAGAACAATCGAAATATTTTGAACTTAACTTTAAACTACTGAGCTATCTTAACAAGCTATTATTATCAAACGAGGAAGATTCTTTGCTTTTTAAATTTTACTAGGATGTTACTCAGAAATCTCCAACCCTTATCAGAACATGGATAATGAAAATAAAGACCTGTGATCTCCAATTTCATAATCTATGTTTTCTCGACCTCCTTTCGATTTGTTGTTCCTGAAGTACTGCTAATTCTACTAATAAACTTGTGCCAGAACAAATTAGACCAAACACCCCCTCCTTTAAATAATGGGATCACGTGTATTTTGGACAGTTGCGAATGAATGTGGGGAGGAAGCCGTAATAGGGAGGAAAGGGGAAGGCGTCAATACTGAGGGTGGAAAATTCGGATTGTGAGGAACAGGGCAAATGAGGTATGATGAGGTGGCGGACAAATTTCGTGTTCCTTATTCGTCGATAGGCACTTGACAATAATGACAGAAGTATGTGTCGTGAGGTGTGCAATACACAAAGGAACTTTATAATGATATATTTATTTCCATCTACTTCAGAATGTCTGTTGCATTTTGCATCAACTTTTGAGTTAGGAACGTTCACGTAAAAACGACAAATTTCCATCTATAGGAAGAGGATAAGAAGAGTGATATTTGAAGGTCTCTATTCTAAAATTGGATAAGATAAGTTAATATCGTCATAAATGCCGAGAGATAATTAAGTTTGAGTTCACATTAGAAGTTTGTACAGGCAATATTTTCATTCTCCTAGAGAATAAGAGTTTGAGTGAGAAATCATAGCTTTCTAGCGAGTTCTCAACTTGCTCAAGTATTTGGCACCAACATATTCAATTACATGCTAAGCTCGATCCATAAAAGCAGTTCATTGATAGACAAGGAGCATTCCGCAAAGCTAAATGAAGCACACAACTGGATTTAGCTACTGATATTTCATGAAGATTGTCATTCAGTCATATATAATTTCGCAACCATAGTACCTCATACCACAAATATTTAAAGGCATAAATAATTCACTTGATTTAATGAAATTTGTTTAATTAATTATTTACTCTAAGATCAAAAAAGGTAAAAGCTATTACTCTAAGATTGTTATAATCTGATTAAACATCAACGAGACTAAACTTTGCTTATTTTATTGAAATTAAATTAATAATTCTTAAAAATTTCATCTGAACGTCGAATTTATATAAATGAAAATTCGAGCTCATTTTTTTTAATAGTTCCCTCTGAATATGCATGTATTATCGATTATATACATATATAATCGATTAAACTTTGTACAATTAACGAAATAACTTTTATGAAATGTCTAATATAATAGTTTCCGAAGATTAACAATTGTTCAAGTTAATGCTCTTTCACATCTTGGGTAACTCTGTTCATGTCAAGCTGTGCCTCCTTTTCCATAATTGAATGCATCAGTCTGTGGAATGCAACTAGAAGGCATCTCCAGAATGCAAGTATTTGAGAAATCAAACACTTCTCTCTCTCTCTCTCAGGCAATGAATAGGTATTACAATGAAAAATCAATCAAATTAATCATTTCCGGCTTGTAATTCTCGGCTCGTTCTACAATCAATCAAACTTTATTCGGAGAGCATTTCTAGATATCATATTTGAATATTTTTTCTTCATTAAAGATTTTAAAACTATTTAATTTTGAGATGAATATGATTTGAAATGATATATTTTTAACTTTACTTTATTTTTTAATAACTTTACTTCAACAGTATCACAAAAAGTTAACCATAACCAAGTATTTATAATTGTCACATATTCGGTCACAACTGTATTTGGCAACGGCAAGACAATATTTATATATATACATACTTAAATCAATTAAAATTAGTATAATTACTAAAAAATTAAGATGGTGATGGAAAAAATTTCATGTAATTGAAGAATCATCATCTGAATGCAAAATTTATAAACTTGAAACCGTTGAATTTGGTATGATAGGAACTTTCTTTGCAAAATCCAATGTAAAAAACAGGAGTCCAATTTCAGACCAGACTTGGTGATTTAATAGAATTAGTGGATTGTTATTTAGTAGATACATTCATACCTTGAATCATATAAGACCCGGAACTATCACATATTTATTTCATCAAAATAGATTTATCGTTTTTGCCCTGTCTGATTAAGCATTAGGAACACACATGATGAATGATTTGAAAATTCTGGATCTGACGTATGAGTATTTCATTAAATTCAACTTTTTAAAATATCTCTTCAAATTTTTATGACGCGCTTTGATAAAAAAGTATTAGGATATTTCCTTAGTGGCTATTATCGTAAATATGTTGACAAATTTAAAGGTAGATGTCTTAGTTCTACTAATTTGGGTCACATAAGTTATGTACTATCAATATAGATCGTTTGGGTTCTCAAACTTGAAGGAAAGGAAAATTATTGGAAGTGCCACAACAAATAAACAACGGGTGAATCAGCAATTCGGGGAGTGAATCATGAGACTTGAGTGTTGGGGCGTAAAGTGGTGAATAACTCATTAACAAAATATTGTACAACTTGATTGCAACGATCAAATGAAGTAAGACTAGTACACACTTTCATATTGCTTTTATAACCTTTTCGACTCCCTCTCTTTATCATTTATTGAACTCGCTGCTCTCACATAATGAAAAAGTGCAATTTTTTCCCCATCCTGTGAGTCACATTTATAGTAATCTCGATGTGCCATTAAGTGCAAAAGTATAAAATTAGTTTGTAGTTTTTTAGACTTTCGAAGGCATGATTAGAATATAATTGGCTTTTATAATGACAATCACTCTATATAATGCATTTATTTATAAAATTTTATTTTAAATTTAAAGTAGTATATTTGTTTATTACAATTTTCAGCTTCATAAATTTAGCACTTTTAAAGTTGATGCAAAGTAACAGTTATATGAGTAACTTTATTACTCTGGTCAATCAACCTATTTTTAAACAAAGAGAAAAAGAGTGAAGCGTTAATGGGGCCGTCAAAAGGAGGGCTTTAGAAAGTCGCGTCAAATGATCGATCGCAGTCACTTTTTTATTAAACTGTAGATCAGACTTGTGAATACCACTTGCAACGTTTGATATCCATTCCCGCATTTTGGACTGGTTATTTGTATCCAAGCCAAAGTACGTACAAAATATTTTCAATTGTCCATTATTTTAACTCATGACAAATAAATATCATATAAAATTTGCGAATAATAAAAATAAATCATCGTTAAAACCAACACGAATAAGGACTAAATATATTTAAATTTTAATCATTTTGTTTATTGTTTTACTTACCGGATTATTATGCAATCACTTTCCGTATTTACTATCATATGAACCACTAAGTCCGATGATCGCTTATAAAATGGAATTTATTTATTTGACTCGGGTTAAGGGAAGTTACTCGAGGATTCCCCTTAGGAGAAACTTGAATTCTATCTTTGACTGCTCACATCGCTGAATGCGTACGGATGAGCATTGAACATTTAATCCGCGAATGTGTAGACGTGCATGTTAACCACACTCCACTCAGGGCTCTGCTATGTAATTAGTTGTCTTGAGTTTCACATAAGGAACTGATAAATTGACACATACCAGAATACCTGAAAGTAATAGTTGCAGAGTTGTCTTTCAATTAATTCAAATTTAAGCCAAGATATTGTCCAAACTATTTTTCTGTAATTTTGGAATAGTACAATTTTAATGATTACTATTCAAACATTAAGTATTAAAAATCAGTTTTGATTGTTTAGTTTGAATATATAGAAATAATACATGATTAGTTCCCATATAATATTCTGAAATAATATCTTCCAAATTTATATTTTAATGATAAATCCGGATTTTAATGATAAAGTTCTGGAAGTCTTAGAATGTTGTAGAGACAGAGTCACCAGTTTGTAGTGGCAGAGTTACTTTTTCTTTCTACTGTTATTTTTGAAATATTTTTTTGAATTATTGTCTTGAAGTTACAGTAATTGGCAATGCAAATTCAAAATAAGCATATTGTATTGAGCAGCTGTTCAGAAAATATCATTAAAAATGGATCAACTTTAGCTGATGGTAGAAAAGCAGCAAGAAAACTTTATGAAGGCGATAGAGCAGCTACATTTGCCGAAAAAAACTGGGCGATCCATGCTCGGCGAATTACTTCACGAAAAATCACAAACATTGTTGATTAAGAGGTCTGACAGAGATTGTTCGAACTGTGATATTTACATTTTGAACATTTAGACTTCTGATCGATTTCAATTTCAATCAATTTTAAGTAACTTTTACTGTATGGTTTATGAGGTTCTTGCTACGAGGATATCATTATAGGAATTTTTAATATGATAGAACAGAATTGTGGAATCATCTTAACGGATTTAAGTGATGAATGTCGAAGAATGACCATCGCCCCGGATGACACAACTGACACAACAGGATACCGGTGATATGTTATAAGAATCAAATAATCCTCATCAAGAGATGTTATGAAAGAAAATCTGTTACTTAAGAAACCTCTATCATCTTGCTAGCTTGCAATAAACTGAAATCTCATATTTGCGATCTGTGTGGAAAACGAGGACACAAAGGACCAACGTAGCGAATAAAAACCAAATTCAGAAATAAAAAAGGCATAGTTAAATCAGTAAACTCTCTGAAATTTTTTGATGTCAGTTGTGCTAATAGGCGGAAGTATGTAATTGTACAGATAAATGGTAATGAAGTCAGACAGAATTTAAACACAACCTCTGAGGTTACCCAACTTTTATGAAAAACATGAGGAGATGTAGATAAAGGAGCACTAAATCCCACAAGAATGATTTCACATGATGCATCTGGTGCAATTCCTATTTTGTTCCAATATCATATCTGCTATGTTGATCATTAAATCGAACCAAATGCTTTGTGACTAACCTGAATTGTAGCTAATTGGTCTGGATTTTTTAGACAAGTTGAAGTTTGCTGAAGGGCATCACTCACTTCTTCATAGAAAACCTACTATCACTCAGACGGATGAACCCAGAGCTAGCTCCACGAAGTTTATGAAGCGTAATGAAAAGCTTCAGAATAATCACCCCAACAAGGTCAAGAAAAAGCCGGACTAGTTCCGGCAATGATTCATGAATTGAAATCAGAATTGAAAATGAGTGTTGTAAAGAGTAAAGATCATCCTTCTAAACCAAAATGGAATGCAATGATTCGTTTCAGGCACTAAAAGCAAACTCTGAACCAATGAAAGGGAACGACCAAGTCTAATCAGAGAAGAAGAGTGCTGTAGCAGAAATTTCGAAAACCTTTTATGAACTTTTGGACAACTGTATATCAACGCTAGGTAAAAATCTCGGCGGAATTGCAAAAGTAAAGCAGAAATTGAATCATTCATCATTTTACTCATTCGAACATGAATTGGGTCAGAGCGAAGGAATTTTGTAGGAATTACTGAATTTCAGGCGAAATCGAAGATCTCTCAAAAATTTGTGATTTAATAGGGAAGGTGTTCCGGAGAAAATGAAATTATAAAACTTTTAAATAGTTACACTTGATGAAATTATCATTTCAACTACTATATCTCAACTAGCCTCCCAAAATAGCCAATAAAAGCCAGAACTCAATAATAACACATAGTTTTCTTAAGTTGGGCCTTACTAGAAAATTCGACATTGCAAAAACCCTCCATTTTAGCCCATTTTAATAGGCATGCCAATTGTTAATTTTGTTTTTCTTGGATAAAATTTATTCATTTGTGTTCAACAGAAACAACTTTTAGTCATTAAGTTGTATATTTGAAATTGTATATTCTCTCAATCGTAAAAAGTTTCTTAACTCTTATATTTGTATTTCTTTTTCTCTTTAGTGCTCTTTTGAAATATTTTGGGATTGTTAGGTTGGAATTACGACTGTGAAATAAGTCAAAAGTGTCATCTGACCCCCTTGGACTCTTACCGAAATTTGTCCTCAATCCCTGGATGTTCTCTTGGATGAATATTAAGAATTCCATTCTTTATATAAAATAGTTTTATATAAAAATAAAACTACAAACTCAAACATTTCATGTGATATATGACGCAGCCTTGACATTAAGCCTGTCTGTGTGAAGAATGAAATCACAATTTGAAAGTGTAACTATTAGAATTTTAGTCACCTATCACTTGATATGCGATGAGCAATAGAGATAATTTGATGTAGAATCAGTGGTTCAACTTTGATAGTTAAAACTCATAACTAAATTTTAATGCTTCACCGAATTCCTGAGTGGGATTAATTTCTAAGAGGTGAGCAATATAAACTTCTTTTAGAGTGTGGGTTGTTAAAATGTCAAATCTCACAGGTCCTAAGTGAGGAAAAACTGTCAAAGCCCAAAATATCATCCTCAAAATTGATATACTTTAAACTAAGTGACATATGTGGATGTGAAAACATTCAATTTGCATGAAAAAACTTGCAAAATCCTATTTATTTGAAGAAAAAAGTCAAACAATCCGGAACTAATTTTTGAAATTTCAGCCATTATCAGCTAATATCATTTGATAACGTCCGTATAAGTAATTTTAATATTTATTTGAGATTTCAATATTTATCAGTATGAAGTTATATATTTTGTTAGTTTAAAGTTCGATACTCAGAACAAATTATCTATTTATTCGTATTTAAATTTGTTAAAACGGCTCTGTTGAAAAATTAATCGTTTGGTGTTGGTTAATTCCTCTTTTATCTTAGAAGTCGAGGTGAAAATTTATTTCGATTAATGTATAAACCTTTTGAAAATCTCATAGCAGTACTTCATTTATATTTCGATGAATAATTTAGCCAAAAACGATACCTTCTAATGCGAGTTTGCTTCTCAGATCAGTGAATATTTCAATGTTAATACAGATCAGCCAAGCTCAAATTATCGACAAGTAAACATCATCACATGACAGCATAGGCGGACCAGAAAATCTAATAAATTGTCTTTGTCATCGCCTGATTCCTTTATGTTAAACTCATGCGTTAATCTAATCATCATTTTGCAAACAAACTCAAAGTGAATATTGCTACTCCAAATTTTCCCTACATGAATTTCTTGTTTTATAGAACAAGTATGGCGAAAATAATTATATATTTACAAAGTGGCCATCATTATCTCAAATTTAGCTTCAATTCTTCTTAATTATAAATAAAATACGTTTTCTAATTATCTTTATAAAGTGTCATGAGAAATTTGCGTGCAGAAATGGCGTATGAATGTGAAATGAAGCACAATTGCGTTTTCATTGATTTGCTACTATTATCGTAGTAGTAAGAGTGAAGTATTTTTAAAGTTTTAGTAAATCGCCGATTTTTCCAATTCAAGGTATAAATGGACAGAAAATTGACACGAATGCAAAAGCCAATTTCATTAATACAGTTTTCATTGTAAAAGTAATCCGATCTAAAATTAATATTAATTGTAAAAATCCAGATGAGGAACAAGGAACTAAAAAAGAGAATTTGTTAATAAATATCGCTAATGTCAATAGCGATTTGTTTTAATTTGATTATTTGACATATCGCAACCGATTTCCAAGGTCCCTGTATTTTATTAAAATGTTCGCGGTAGATACTTTAAAATCTTGGCAGTCATCTACCCTTAACAGATTATATAAAAGGATATTCCAGTAATTTTCTTTAAAAATAAGCAAATCATTATTTTCATTATTAATGTTATTAGTATTTCGATTTTAATTAAATCTGAATGATAGTTTTATTTTATTTAGCTCCAAATGAACTCCAAAAATGATAAGATGGAAAATTAAGTATTTAAGACTCTATCTGTGCTAGGTTTAGGAAGCAATGTCAATATGAATCATTCATTTTTAATTAATTTTGTCAATATTTAAAATAGCATCTGCTCCTTACTTTGGTGAAGAAGAAAAAATTATATAATTATTTTTTATATTATTTAATATTTTACTATTCAATATTTTAATATTGTAGCTGTTTCTGGCTTCTATTTGTATTGCAGGTGAAATAGCTCAAACGGAAATAAAATTCTACAAAATTTTCAAAGAATGATGAAGGTGATAAGGATTGCCGTCCACTTTTCCATTTCCGTAAATGGAACCATTAGAAATGCTTATCAAACTGTCAATTTGAAGAATTATTATGAGGTCTGTGTGCTTTAGTGACACAGCAGTTAGTGTGTTCGCCCGGGAAGTCGGTGATCCCCGGTTCCATATACATTAGTGAACGCTTCGTGAATGGATTGACCAAATACACTGATTAAGAGGATGACGAAATTTGAATTTTTCTCCAGGGAAACTCCATGAATCTACTCCTCTAACAGAGATAAATATTATAATATTTCCTGTTAAACGTGCTTTTGGGGTTATTTATTGTTTTATGAGGTTCATAGGTCAAACAATACTCCTATTTAAATGAAGTCTAGAAAGTTCAAATGTATATTAGTTCCGTAAAGGCTAATATCAGAAAATTGCGCCACATGTAGCATGCCTTGTGAACAAATACCAAACGAAGGTAAGAGAATTTGTATTTCAGTTGGCCCACTTAAGGATAAATGAACTGGAGTGCCTAGACTCTGATATTAATTTGAATGATTTTTTACCAATTAAAAGCAGGGCTTAACCGTCAATAAAGAATGTCATTCAATATTAATTAAGCGTTGGAGTATTAACCTATTTATTTCAATGTAAAGGCACAAGGTATTTATAAAGAAAAAGTGACATGCTGTCAACTTGAAATACGATATGCTCTAGCATTTTTTTCAGGTCTTGAATACAAATTTACCTTATTTGAAGTGAATGAAATCTTCTTGTGTGAATGAAAACTGCCTTCATACTTGGAATAGCACGTAAAATCATATAATTACTTGACTGCTTCAAATCCCCTACCTATTGATCGTGATTCATAGAAGATGGATACATGCTACAAACATTAATCAAAAATTTTGATTATGAAAAAGAAAATACCATGGAATTTTTTAAAAAATGTCAAAATGTATTCAGATTATCTTTCTTCTTAAAATGCACGTTGGAATTGTTACAAGAGTGTTTAGATTCTCTTATATCAATTTACCATCAATATTATTTAGTATAATTATTCTTGATCAATTTTGACGGAGGGATCAGGTTGATAAAATTTATTTCCAGATAATTATAAATACCTTCCTTCCCCGCCCTATCATTATAACCCTTTATGTCATTAATGTTTATGCACATTGGAATCTACTCCAATAAGTACGAATTTGAAAGTCTTCGGCATTAAGCCAGAAGACTTTTTCTGGCAAACATACGTTTTTTAATCACTGTTCGAGACCAATGCTGAAGTATTTTCCCGGATGGGATTGGAAGTTATCGAAGCTGGTGTATCACGCATCATATTTTTACTCTATAGAACGGAAAATATTTGATGAAAAGAGTCACAGTCACCCAGTAACCTTGGCTACTACCTTACCAAAACGCGACCTAAATTATATGATCTGGCTATATTCGCTAAGAACGAGAAAAGACGGTTAATTAATAATTTACACAAGATCCCCTTCTTATTTTTTAACTAATTTCTAATTACAAAATAATTCATTCCTCGCGTTGGAAATCTACAAGAAACGAGACTTTGCTTACCCAATTCTCGTTATGATTGGCTTCCCATCGTCTTAAATACCTCAATGGTTTTAGGTAATTGATTTACATAGTCGGGTTTGTGTTTAATACTCACGTTGCCTATATGACAAATGCAAGCTTATACGCATTTGAAAGATGGGTTGAAGAGGTAAGTTAAAGCTCTATAAAATCAACTAAAATGCTACATTAAATAAGACTCGCAAGCCCAAATTCTTTTAAAGCAGACATTTCAGAAAGGTATCGTCCGATATAAAAAAAAGATTTTCCATAAAAGGCATAGATATTTGGTGTGCATACTGATTCATGTCTACCATGTCCTAGCTGCCAGAGGATGATTTTTATTGGTTGTTCATCGGATGTAAAACGTTTAAATCAACAATGCGTATAATAATGCGAATTGGTCATTACAACCGCATTTCGACTATAACTGACCTGGGCTTTTCTTCACATTCGAAATTTTAATTCCTACCTTGATCCTTTCTCAAGCCTCTCAGTGGTTCCATGTATTCCAACCCTCTATTGAACTAATTTTTTTATTGAGATTTTTTTTCAAAGTGATACCTCAGTGTATAAATTCCCCAAGTAGTTTTCCTTACATAATAGAAGGCTTTTTAGGATGATATTTGTTAATTTTTTCAGAAAAGGAGCGATATTGCTCAATATAGAAACAGTGGTTTGCAAAGTATTACTCTGCGAGTATGCTTTCTCATATACTCTTGTATATATAGGGAACTGCAACAAAAATTTTGTCTCGAAACTTGAAAACTACACCCTAAATATGTAAAGAGCTTTCATTCCTAGTTAGGATAATTACATGGTTGTTTGTACAACTATTAAAATGTTTTAAATCACTAAATGGTAAAAATGTTTCAGAAGTGGTTGAAATGCCATGCCTATTCATTTACTATCTCCTATTGACTTATACAAAACTTAGCCGATACTATAATATAGCCACGGCTGTAATCGTCTAACACATAATAGAACCTGTAGGGAAAAGAAAGCTGAATTGTTTCATTTTTAAAGCATTGGTACTTTTAAAAAAGTTCATTGATAATGCTTTTGGTGTAATATACATACACCTGGATTCAGGACTTAGAAACCTCTTTACGTGGCCTATCTCTCTGACTTTTGTTATTGTCTCCTACAGCTGTAACTTGTAATTTATGGAGGATATGTTCTTACTGAGATATGCTTATATTCGGAGTGTAATTTTCAATATGTTACAATAGTCTCTTCGTGCAATTAATGACAAGAGGTTAACCGATTGGCTAGTACGGGGTACGTCCGAATACAAGTAAGACCTACAAAGCGTTTGGTACTAACTGCGGAATGCAAATTCATTACTCTGCAACTAAGCGTGGCTCTAGGATCTTGAGTTTAGTTATGGGATTGGATAATTCTCAATTCAGTAAACTTGAGTAATAATAAGTAGTTAGAAAAGGCAAAACTAGTGAATTGCTTGACAGATAATCTAAATAGAAACATCTGAGAAGAAAATGAAACATTTGACAAGGATGAATTAATATATTTTTATTGAGTTGGGTTTCCAAAATGACGGTCTATTATAATTGGGCAGAGACTTAATGTGGTTCCAATCAATGTGACCAGGGTCCAATCATTAATCATTAGACTTTCTAAACATTCTAAACTGTTACATGCCTTTCATATTATTTTGCCACATATACTTTGAGATATAGTATATAAAATATATTCTGTTAGTTGATCACACGCTGATATAAACGGTTATCACTTAGTGATAATTCGAAGGGGCATTAAAAGACGAGTTACCGTTTTGGAAGAAATGATTGCTCCTTTCAATGCAGGTGGTAATAGAACTTGCATTCTAAATATTTTTTCTGAGATTTCAGTGAAAGCTTTTATCATTCAAATGTCCTCGCTCGTGTGAAGGCAAAATGTTTTCAGTATTCCTCATAAAGAGTCAACGTCAGTCTTAATTTTAGACTTAATGGACAATAATCTCTGAGATCCAACCTGTAGTCAATGAATTCATCAAACAATTTGCCCTGGATTTCAGGCAATAATTCTGAGAACTTTGAATAGTAAAACGGTAGAAATAAGACGGCATTTCTTGAAAATAGGCAAAGAGGAGAACAATAGCATTATTCGAGAGAAATCTAAAAGTGTGATTAGTAAGAAAGTTCCATTTGAGTGATAAGGATAGGTAGTAAATAAGAGTAAAAAGGGGGCAAAAAGCAGAGCATCAAGAGCTTTTGGACCATTTTTGATGAGAAGTGCACATTTTGCTATCTCTACATTCATCTTTTTTAACGCTAATCTAATTAAAACTTTCTACACATTATCTAATATTACAGATAAGCCTATTACAACGAAAATTCTTTAATTTTTTTTGAAAATGCAATAAAATACGGGAAAAGGCAGTTTTATAAGTTAATGCCTTTGCTGAGGTACAAAAATCGAGATAAAAATATAACAGATACTATCTCTATAGAAGCGAATAATACAAAATATAATTATAGCTAATGCAGATTACCTTTAAATCATATTACAAAAGGTTTTGGAACACAGGCAATATTTTTGAGGCTATGTCGAAGAATGTTCCTGTCTGCAACTCCTGTCCTTTCATTAAAATAGAATGTCTTTTGGCATTGCCTCTCCTCACGCTGATCGGATTTATATTGCTTTTTACTCTAAGGATACAATAGAGTTGAAATTGCTGTTATAATTCGAGTCCTCGTTTCTTCGAGGAAGTAACATAGATTAATTTACAACTCTTTACTAAAACGGAGTTGATTTGAACTCGCCATTTTCTCCTTTCCAGAAGAGTGTCTGTATCTAGTCTGCCCATATTTTGAATTCTGCTATCTTTGTTAGTCACAAAAGTTTTCCCCTTGAAGGTCGGGAATGACGATTCATAAAAATACCTCTCTCCCATAAACACCGTCTCATTAGCCCAGAATCCATCCCTGAGGTTACCTTACTTTGCCTTGTATCTAAATAGCATTTTTCACGCTGTAGAGTGCATTCACATAGACATTGACTTCAATACAGCAAGATGATATTTCCTAATTTTCTGATTTCTGCAAAGCATAAGTATAATTAAATCTTTGAATTCCTTAAAGCTCTTTACTTTAGAGAGTTGTTTATCCGCTTTGTAGAGCTGCAAGGAGCGAACTTTTGATTTTGCCCTATCTGCCATTTCAAAGCATTTGTTCATTGATTTATCTAGCAGTTAAGCCATGCATTTTTTGCGTATAAGGTAGAGTAAGTCGGTGGTGAATTCAGGTTTCACTTCCATATTGCTTTTAGGCGAATGCTAATAGTCTTTGGCATGTGTGAGTTTCTTCTCCATGTAGTAATGATTGACGTTGCCGGAAGAGTTGATTTTGTTACAATTAAGTGTGGCTTTATGAGTCATACGCCAATTTAAGTGATTAAATGCATAAGGTAAGAAACACCAGTATTCATTAGCATAGTTAACAGGAGCTGCAAGAGTTCAAACCTAAACCTCTATTTGCATAAATTACAAGAAAATGAAAAAAATGAGCGTTTGGACAAAAAAAGAGTCAATGTAAAGCAGGATGTATATTTATCGGCTTCAAGGACTTTGCAACATTTAGTCACGTTCACTCCTTAATCTTCGCTGCACAATTTATCAAATGGTGATTTTCTTTTCGAGTGCTCATCTGATGAACAAAGGACGAAAAAATTTCGCCTGCTTATTTCAACCTAGGTTTCACTCGCTCAGCGCTGCGATTAGTTTCTCTCCCTTTCAATTCCAAGTTCCTCTCTCCAATCCTTTCCTTTTCCTTTCATTCATTTGAGGCTATCTAATTCATTTTTTATTTTAAATTTTAAGAAAGTATGTTGCATTCTGTTAAAATTTAGAAAGATTGTAATCTAGCCTTATTTGGCTAAACTTCTAAATTGGAAATATCAGCGGGAATCTAGTGCTTCTCTGACCTCTACCTAAGTTTCATAATGTCTTAATTATTGCACCATCGTGTTATTTTGTTTAAATTTTTACCTAAACTTATAAATATTTTATTATAGATGCAAAAATTGTAGAACGTTGGGGCTGAATATTGCTAAGTGCAGTGATTATGAACGAATAGGATGTATTAAATTACGTATTTTTTCCGATGTCATTAAATAGTGCACAAAAAGAAATGTTTACGAAGGAAAAATATATATCCGTTTATTCATACGCGAATATAACATTTAATAAATAAATTTGTTCACATAAAGTTCGCCAGGTGGATAAAAATTAAATTAAAACCGTTTGTATTTTACCAGTGGTGGCTGAAATTCATTAATTTAATCGAAATTATTCAGTTAACATTTGTATGAATGATCCAATTAGGATGAGCAGATATATTATCAATTTGAAGCAAAATTATCAAATACGCGAATTTATTACTTTTAATCAAATGGTGTCAAAATTTCACTACCGTTCTCCTAGTAACCGTACGACCTGTTTAACATTTGATATTGTTCTGTTGACGTTAATTAATTTGCACTATTAATCACCTGCTGCAAATGACTGACCAATCTCGGGTCATCTAGCTTACACAATCACGTCGTCATTTCCCTTTTATCAATCTTAACATGACTGAATCTTGAAAACAGCAGACAATCTGAATGATCTCAATAAACGCTCTTTAATCAATACGCAGCGGAATAAAGCAGGTCACATCAGTTCTCGACTCTTTTTGTCTGTAACTATCGTCGTAACTCAATAAGGGATCAATAAATAATAACCTCGCCTTTCTCTCCACAAAATTATTATCAATCCTCTACAAAGTACTATTAAATTTGATGGAAATAGAAACGACATGCTAATTTTTTCTGGAGGCGCGTTTATGAGAGGGAACAATTTTTATTACGTCCCTTTGGGTTTGAGATAGTTATCATCCTAAAAGAATTTCTGTGGTGGTTTCTGTTCACATGGCGGCAGAGCAGATATTTTAGCAATTTCAGTATTATTCTTTAGAGTTTGACCCTTTAATTAAATAAATTTAGCATAATGTAGGGAGTCACAAGTGGAACAAATTTATTTCCCACCTTCTTACAGCAATTACTTAAGATGAAAGTGGTTCTGATCACCCCTTTTTGAAAAGTAGGTTGGATTGAAGAGTGTGTTTTAAACGTTATAATTTGAACTAATTTTATTTAATAAAATATTTAATTTTTTCGTTTAAAACAATAAAATTTCTCTAAATTGTCAGCACAAATTTAATTGAATGATAGGATCTACCATTATTAATGAAATTAAAGTCACTACTTTACCGGATATACTTGTTTGCTTCACGGGAAGTGATTGAATTTGGTTTTTTAAATCTATTTTTTTAGAAAATAGCTATTGAAATGTAATTCATATCTAATTTTCGAATAAGTACCACTCTATGTTGAAATAGCTTCCTATTATTATGGGAAATATAATGACTTAAGGTTTGGAAATATTGAACAGGATCATTTGAGTGTGTCTAAAACATCTTAAAATCGAAGTTACTTAGGATTATCTCTTCATTGGAGAAAATTTTAATCAGCTTCAATTTATCTATCTCAACCTTGACAGATGTTGTTGAGATTTATTTGACATGTAGCGGATACCATACGAATAAGCCTTTTGGTGAGCCCCAACAATCCTTTTAAGAAGTCCAAATAACCTCCAACAAAATCCCCTTGTATAAGTTTGTCCCCAACATTAGCTAGGCTATGCTCAATGTAACAAGAATAAAGAATTTATTAAGTAGAGAGGATTATTGCTCACTCTTACTACTCTCTGCAAAAAGTTTAGTCATTAAATACAATTACCACTACGCCGCACGGATATTGATCGCTAATTGGCTGGGGAGGACTTCGTGCACACGTCCGCTCTTGTTCGCTCCGCGATCGGTTACACACCGCACTTTCCAGTATGTTCTAGCGCATTTGAGGTTCCTCTCATCAGCCTCGGTAGCGTTGTGAACTCCACAGACGTCAAGTCGATGAAAATCACCTCTGAAAATTCACAATGTAGTCTTGCTTATTTAAATTCTTCCACTAATAAAGTTTTAAAAGAATATTTCGCCTGATTTCTTAGCAGTGAATTAGAGGCAGAGAAAAATATTACTTTTATACTCAAGAAAATATATCTAAACGATAATGAATTTAATCAATCTTTAAAAAGCAGTTCTTTTCAAGGAATTTAAAGAGCAGATTTAATAATTGCTGAATCGAACATTAAGCCTTATTTGGAGCAAACTTTGCTTTGAATATTCAAGAATACTTTTAATCAGAAATTTATTCAAAACACGAGGTACTATTCATTACTAGGAGATTATACATTTTATACTAATGCACATTCTTATTAAATTTACAGAATTTCGATAATTAAAAGGTCATTTTCTATAAGTTGACTTAAACGCCCGAACATCCAATACGGAGATAAAACTATTGCCTTATAATTGACATTTAATCAAATGAGATAATTAGATTTGGTATGCAAAAACAATTTGAAATAAGCATTAACCTCTCTGAAATAAAAACTCGTAATGCTTCCCATTTCGGCATTTTCTTCTGCCCTTCTTATTGAACCTGCCGGTTAAATCCAGTCAATCTTCTAATATTATATAGTAAATAAATCCTTATAGAACCTATAATATGGGACTAATTTGCCGCCCACCAGACTAGTAGTTAAGGGGCGCGGAGATAAATAGCAGCTCTAAGCAGTGGACATGTCAGATAGTGATAAGATTGGCTAATTGTAATCTGCGACAGACATCATGAGTAAACGCACGTGGTAAATTACTGTGTAGTCGAAAAGCAAAATCGTAACAAAGATTCGATTTGGACAAGAGATACATATGCTTTCAGAGCAGAAGTTACTAAGTAAAGAGAGGTTAATTGGAAAATTCGGTCTTGGAAATAAGCTTTCTAAATTTCACCAGTTGCGATTGAGACTTCTTTATCCTGAACACCTCATTTCATGAGATTTTTGATGATGCTCGCTAGAGGTTTAGTTTTCAAGGTGGGTGAAAATAGCAGAAGATGGTTTTCAGGTGCAAAGGTCTACTTACATGTGTATATCCTTAATCTCATCCAATTCAAATTGATAAGATGTAAGGAGAAAGCGCACACCCAAATTATGCGAGTTTGAAAAAATTTTTTGGTAGGATTACCTAGGGTTACTATGCCATTAGTTAGAATTATCCAGTTAATTGATTATTTTGATGTCGGCATAAACAAACTGCGTTAAGTAGCACCCTTTCCACTCAGTTTCTGTATAGATTTGAATGAAAGACTGCTCTGACGCTTATAGGAGAATTTTTTAGCATACACAATATTTGCAAATTACTGAAAATAAAAATATCAAGTTTCAATATTCATTTTCCTGCCGCGATAACAAAGTAAATCAAAGCAAAGTTGATTAAATAATATTCTTATTTCACAAATTAAAGGGTAATAATCTACGATATCCTCTAATAATAAGCTGATAGATTAGAACTCATTTTACTATTTGACAAATTCCACAATAAATTATTATCAATTTTAAAAATATTTCGATGTTTTCTACTTTAACTGCGTTCAAAGCTTTAACTGCCATCCAGTATGGTACGATTCATGCTCTATCATGTCATTTTCTGCCTTTACTCAACCCTCTCCTCCCCTGTTTCATCACATTTTGTGCATTTTGCATTTCTAGTTTCTAACTTTTAAGTTCAAACTTCATTAAGCATGCTCTACATTTAGCTACAAAATTACTACAAAATAAATTTGAGAGAGATAAGTATCGCCTGAATGAAAATCCCTTTGCAGATTTACGGGAGTTTCAAGTCTGATATAAATTCTAATACTCTAAGTGGGGCAAGTACCTAAGATTGCAAGGAAGTCAATTGTATCGAGTTTTGTATAAAAAATTAAGCTTTTAATTCGCAAAGTCAAATTGAAATATAATATTCATAAGCTATTGTTATTGAAGATAAAAGGAACATTCTGAGGGATGAATATGAAAGATCCTCTAAGACGCCCTCTAAGCCTAAGACCACAACCTACTTAATTAATGAGATGAACTTAAAGCGTATCCATTTGAACATCTTAGTTTATTTATTATTATTATCCACAATTACAAAAATCCTCTTTAATTGTACAATGCAACTAAACTCCGTCAACGGTAAATCCGACAATTGACAAAATGAAGAGAATCCGAAAGGTGTTGAGAGAAACGTCAAAATATCATAGAGTCTTACTTCATTTGATTTGCAAATTTGGACTGTGCAATATTTATCAAATGAGTAGTTCGCGTATCAAAATTCAGACTTCATGAATCGCTCCATGGATTTTTTAGCAAATGCCCGTCTAATATACTTAGAGCCTATTGACCCCATTTTAATCGAGAAGGGCCGGTCTTACCTCTTCTGTGGTTGAGAAGACAAAATGATTTGAATGATTTTCTACTGCTTTCTATTCAAACGTAATATGAGTGAAATAACTAAAAATTTTAAAATATTCTTTACTCATAACATTCCCATATATTTGTCACCTATATTCCTCTTTTTATATATTCACAAACATTTTCTATTTGAGTCCTCCCAAACTTATTATGCCGTTTCACGTTTGAGATCTCCCTCTTCCCCCTGTGTCCACAAGATCTGTGTGATCAGGTTGAACTGACCTGCAATAATAAAAGATATTCAAGGCTATTAATCTACTGATTCCGCTTAACCGGATTTTTTGACCATTGTTCAATCAATCTGACCCAACTAAGTGGTCTTCGCTTCTCAACTGTATGTACCACTTTTGGGTTAAATCACTCTACTTTCTACAGGCTCACAGCTCTTCGGGCTTCCCCTACCTGCCTGCGAACTGTTATTGATGATTCAATAAAGAAATAATCCAACCGTATCCACCTCCCCGCTTATTATTACTACTTCTGTAATGTGCCCTGATCTCGGAGGTCCTCCTGAAGTTCTAGTTTGATAACCAAAAACATTTCTTAACTGAATTAGTAAACATGAGAAAAACTCTATAATACAAATCTTTTTAGAAGACATATTCCAATTCCAATTATTGTTTTGATAAGTAATAATAACTATTTTTATTTAATACCGAGTTTATTTAGGTAAACTGCTTTTGAATGTTAAAATAATGGATACTACCTTACCATTCATTTTTGTCTAATTTCCTATGTAATAAAATTGTTTAGGTTCGACTTAGAGCAATTAGATTTTGCTACTATTTTTATCTCCAATTATCCGTTTATCACGTGAAAATCATTCATATATGACTCACCTATTTACCTGATCATTTGTTTTGGAAACAAAGGCCACCCATACAATTTTTATACGTAGGACTACATAGTGAGTTGATTAATTGGATCTTACAAACAAAGAGAAATAAAACGAAGAGCGCGAATTTCTAAAAGGATTTGAAAAGTGGATAACAAAACCATAAAATTGAAAACATACTTTTTATCATCTTGGTGACGAACGTTGGGTTTTACGTTCTCATCGGTTAATTTCAAGTATATATTCTTCTGTTTAGTTGGGGTGTTATCAAATCATGCTATATTTATCGAAAAAACTGCAACCTAAGTTTAATTGAAGTCTGCGAGAGTTTGCGCACCTCCTCGATTTTCCCTTAAATTTGGCTGAACAGATCATAATTTTACTAAAACAAATTATATCGAACTTTCCTTTGGAAGCAAAAATCAAAATGAACTTTATCCGACTTGCAGAATCTCTCATTAAAGTTGCTAACTTGCGCAAATCTTGAGCATATTTTGAGGTCATTTTAGGTATATACTTGCTGAATTCCCGAGAACAGCGCATTACGATTAAAGTCGTGTTTAAGCCAGTTATAAAATTACAAATACGTATTGAAGGAAATGGACACCTTCCTAGAGTGAAATAACTAACCATTCTGACCTTATCTAAATCTTTGTCAAGTTGTCAACAAAATTGCGCCTGTGCTTAAATCTCTGGAAATTTAAATCTTATTGAGTATTTGCCAAATGAACCAAATTTTCTTCAAAGATTTAGTTTATATTCGATAATAGGTTTATATAGTCCTAGAAGTGAATTATTTCAATTACGCTGGATGACGTTACTATTTAAGACACCGATTAGTAGTGTGCTGTAATTTTTGTGCAGCAGCCTGATTACTTTTAGTCAATTTAGTAATATCGCACATCTGCTTTGCATTTGGTGCCTGCCTGAGTAGCAATCTAGCTTCATACAAATGTCACTCATCTAATACAGAGGCTCATATGCTTTTATGTGTCAGTGCAGTGAGTAGTGTCATTTCTAATGAAATTATATTTTTCATCAAGGAGTATCGTTGAATATTGTTGAGTACCTCTAGCTTCATTAAACGATTCAGTTACACTCACTTTTTTCTTTATGAGCCTATTGCTAACAAGTTCTTTTAATTAAATCAAACCATCTTTATTGTCATTCCACATTAAAAAGAAAGAAAATATTTTAACTAACAATAATTATATATAAGGTAATAATATATTGAATAATCAAACTAATAAATTTTATCAGCCTTCGGCAGGCTTTTCGGGATATATTTATCAATGTCTAAACAAAGCGGATACGTCATCGTTTTAAATTCACTAAAATTTCGGAATGTAACAGCTTTTGTTTCTTTATTTGAGCTAACTGATGACAAGAGGGAAATTCAATGAATCTATCGTAAAACCCAATCCAAAGTTTCTGAAATTTTCTTCGCATGTCTACTAGACTGCAATCGCATTAAGAGAGGTAACAGTTAATTCAATCTGTTATATACTAAGTAATTACCTGGACAAAATTTACCCTAAATTGTTTCTAAAATGATGAACTTAAAAATTGTTTACTCCTTATTAATCCTCTTATAAAAAATCATTAATTTAATTTGATAAATATTAAAAGTAGAATGCGACGAGTGGAAAGGTGCCTGAGAGTTTTATAAAAATTCGGAAACCTTCTTGGCAATAACAAAAAAGAAGTGATCTTTCAAAACAAAAAGCAAATTTATATTTTATTCTTCATTATTATTGCAACAAAACAGCATTTTCTATTTCGAAGTTTTAAATGTATGAATAATACGAACTTAAAATTTAGTTAATCAGGTATGCTTATCCGCTTCATTTTCACCTCTTTTCATTTGGATTTTAATTTTAAAGTGAAAAAATCGTAGAAATATCAGAAAATTTAAATCAAAGTTTAAAATAAATCTTTTTATTTGATATGCTACAAAGTTCGCCGTGAAATTTGAAGAAGTTGACGCTTTAAGATGGTCAAGAAAAATCCTTTAATCGTCATATTCTAGTCATCCTCAAATGTCTCTTATCTTAAACGGCGTCCATTAAATAATCATTTCTTAAACTGGACTAAATAACAAATTCTACCGAAATTGGAGCACAGACATGGAAACTCATGATCAGATTAGGAAATATGGACTTTGGTTTCAATATACAAACGGTCTGACGGTTTCAGATTTCTTCACTCATATCTGCCCACATAGCTTTCCTTCGTCTACTGTTAAAACCTCCTACATTTAATTGTATTTATTCGCTTCCTATAGATCTTCATGATTCATCATAAATCAGCGTAAATCAAATAACAGGTGTGTAATCATCCTCTAGATTACTAACGTACTTAATAGTTATTTCATTTAATCCCACCTTCAAAAACATATGAAAAGCTGATTTATGAAAATTTTATTACACTTATCCCAATGAACATGAAACTTAATTTCGTATATCTTGCTGTCACAGATGAATATAAAACCTCCCAGTTTGATAATAAAATGAAATGGAATCTGTTGTATTATCTCCTGATGAAATTTTCAAGCAAAAATTGATGTTATTTAAGGCTGGTGAGGCATTTTAATCCTTCACATTTTATGAATTTGAAATTTGATAACTTCGTCAAATCTGAATTTTCATATAAACATTTCAAATAAAGTAACAAAACTGTACGGGGTGTGCAAAGATGAACATAGAATTTTCTAGAAGAGCACTCTAACCTAGGTAACATCAGTGAATCATATTATATATATACATATATATTTATATTTATATAATTTTGTCTGCTGTCAAGCAAATCAGAACGACATTAATACACTTACACATTAAAAACCCAGCATTAATTGTAAGTTTTTTACTAGGCAACCTCAAAAATGTTTGGATCACGTATAAAAGATACTCACATATTCCCGAACAGTATGATCATAGGGATAGCCATTTACCATTCTCCGTTCAATTCGCAAAATCTTTGCTTTGAAGATCAATTCTTCATTTCTTGCGTCACCTGCTTCCTGTATGACAACAATCATTTAAACAAAATTTAACTAATCACATTAATATCGAATTTACACGAGAATGCTAAATGCAAACACATTAGCATGCATCAAAACCAAATGTACCCTTTGGTGTGTTAAGGAAATTTGGGTAGATTAGCTGAGAACTCACAATAAGATTTTCTTGAAATATGTACAAATTGTGTTAAATAAAATGACAAACCACTCGAAAATGTACATATTGTGATAAGGCATAAGTAGAATTTGCAGGAAACCTATTGTATTCTTTGGAGTGTCAAATGTCTACCGATTTCTTACAGTGAATGGTACCTTTATTAATGTTCCATGGGCGGACATATTGCATTTTTATATATTATATGCCCACCCTTCTGGTTTCAATGTCAAATTGTGTTATTCTCTCTGTCTTTAAGCATCTGTTAAATGTCATTGAAGATCTTTAAAAGGAAAATAGTTCACAATTTTCATTTAAGTTTAATTATATTAACCTTCAATATCTCCAGAAGTACTTGAATAATTTTTCTCAAAATATTAATTATACTTCATCGCAAATTCATAAAATTAATCCCAACATAATATTTTGAAAAATATCTATAAACGAAGAAACATTCACAAAAATAAGAAGGAAATAGCATGGATTCAAGTATTCTTTCTTTTTCAGAATTGTTCAGCATTATTACCACATGAAGGAGCTGAATTTTTGGATTTTCCCCACCTGAGGGAAATAAATTGATTGATGGTTTAAAGAGCGTGCGAAAATTTGAGTTAAGGTCATGCTACCACCGTAGTTTCATGAAAACCAATCCCCTATTATTTTCACCCAATTCAGATTAAAAACAAGGAGAAGAGCATATGCGCCACAGATCACCTTTAAGGAGATTTTAAAAGCTGAAACTGCGGAGTATTGCTAGGGTCTCTTTCAAAAGATGAATTTAAAAAAGTTGAAAAAATTTTTTATTTTGCTCAGTTTCATCCAAAGATTAAAAATTATATATATTTTACGACCTTTCTAGGCTAACCGAATCATTTTGATTTCTGGAGAAACTTAAATTTATAACTCCACAGTTATACATGTATTCAGAAGTAGGAAGAAGACAGTTGTGAGGTAACTCCAAGACATTTAATTATTATAGCGTATATCACATTAATATTAATATTCTGTCTGAACAACTGTTAAAAGTCAACCCACCTCTAGACCGATGAAAGTTTTTTCAGATCGACAGCAAAAGTAGCTGCTTAAATTCAATAAGTGCCATGGGTTACCTAAAGGTCAATGCGGAAATTGCACATTTTGAGATCACACACAGATATTTGAAAATTAATTGCCTATTACCTTCCCATGTCCACATTTCGTTCCAACACGTGAATTTTGAGGTATTTTAATGGAAATGAATAATTTGGTGTTATCTGAGTTGCAAGTGCCTTCTAGTTTTAATTTTAATAAATTGAAAATTGAAATTTATTTTGATCAAATTTCTGAAGTCAATCTATTTTTATTCTCTGTTATCAAGATTGTTTCTTTTTTGGTTTCTTATTTTACCACCTTCTTCACGACTTCATATAAGCGTGCGTGTTAAGCAGATTCAGATACAACGATGCAGTTGAATGCTGACATTTGTCGGCCATCTGTATAATACTTTCATATTGCGTTTAAATTTATTCATTTCTCTTAATCGCTAAGTACGAAATTTTCAGCAAAAGAAACTGCAAGTTACTTTTCATTCTTACTGAATATGTTGTCAAATCACTTATTCATTTTTATAATAAGTGAAATAGGAATATTCTTGCGTTAACTTCATTAAGTTAATTATTTAAGGCAATAACGATTTCTGTTGCCTCAAGGTCGACGCGCTTTCTTTAGTGAACATGAGGTGATTTGGATGACAGATGACAATAATTGCTATTGCGAATTTGACGGCTGGTAGAATGAGATTTTCTTGTAGGTGCGTCTATGGGAAATATTCTTTTTTCTCATAAAATACACAAAATCATATGAAATCTTGAAGGCATGTAATGATAATATGAAAATAAAAGTGGATCTGAACGACATTTACTTGCGAAAAAAGATTGATGCATCAACATAATTAGAGTTGCAGGATGAGAATTCCCTGGAGTAGACTCAACTGAAGTCTGGTGTATTAAAATGCATTTTCTAGTATTAATTACCAGTTTATGACTATACAAAATAATAAAAGAGTAAAACTGATGCTACCCACAAGCAAAATAAAGAAAGTGGTTAATAAACTCTGAATATT